>JAOEHT020089927.1:0-13146 GCA_025448195.2 Parazoanthus atlanticus | reverse complement strand
ATTTCAGTTGTTTTATTTCTTTTGTTTGTGGCCCATGTATGCAGGCTATTTATTAATACCTTCAAGTCTTGATAAATGTACAATATGTACTTACTAGTATTTTTGTCTCGTTTTATATCGTAGCCTAGGAAATATGTTTCTGAGCAGCAAGACCAATCAAATTTATGAAGAATGAAACTGTAATTGGGTTCTCATGTGTTCGTGTGATCATGAAAGGGAGGAGCTTGTCCTCTTGACAGTAGGTGAGTTTACACTAAATATTGTCTAGTAAGTCAGCGCTCAAGTCAAGTAAGAAAAAAATTGCTCATACCCGTTTTTGAGAGGACACTTGACTTGCAGTTGATGACAGATTAAGTAAACGTATTGACAGTGTAGCTTTTTACCACACACGCAAAACACGAGCAGCCTTGGCTTTCGTGCAAATTTAATAGAACAAACACTAACTGCTTTGCTGAAACGTTCTGAATTTAGTTGAATAAGCTCGAGTATTGAAAAGCAGAACTATGGTCAGGAGAAAATGTATTGTCAGTCCTTGCAACGATCCGTGCCTTTACGCTGCACAGGCAAGGTCAGATTATGGCTAGAAATTTTGGCTGTCGTACGGGAGCAGCTCAATTTAACATTTCTCGCCGAGTTAGACATGCTACGTTTTGTAACTTGCTTCTCCTTCAACGAAGAAGGGCTCTCCAAAGAAACCTGGGCTACAGAAGAAGAGCCTAGGTATGGCAAAGACCCCGGAACTGGTTCGATTTGCTTCTTATTTCACCAGTAATGGACTCCCTCTGAAAGCCTAATTTTCGTATGAATCGACAGCATTTGATGAATTGTGCAATGTTTTGAGAGCCGATTTAGAGAAACAAGAAACAAGAATGCACCGACCTGTTTCCGTTGAAAAGTGCGTAGCAGCAGAACTCTAGCGTCTTACTACGGGAAATAGCTATAGGTCGTGTGGGCTCAAATTTAGACTCGGAAGGTCAACTTCGACGGTTATATACCTACAGTTTCAAGCATTCTATGTGAAAGAAAAAACAAGTATATTCGATTTACGTTTACAGAGGGTGAGGTGAAAGAAGTGATGGACGATTTTGAAGAGTTGTACCATTTCCATCAAATAGATGGGTCTTACATTGAAATCAAGACACCGCCTGAGAACCGAGAGCATTATTTTAACTCTAAGCAGTTTTACAGTGATGTGTTACAGGGAATTGTGGATAGCGAGCTGCTGTTTAGGCACTCCTGGGAAGTCGACGATTCAAGGGTTTTGTGACTCAAGCGGTATAGCAGATCTTGCTGAAAACATTGAGATTCTGGTTGCACCTGTGAAATTAATGTGAGGGAATGAAGTACGGCCAATTCATGTCGTTTACTTTACTGTCATTGCCGCCCGAGTTCATCAGTCATCAAATTAGTTTCTTCCATGCTTATACTTACAGCGCGACGCGCCAAACCGTGGCCACACTTAATTTATACAGTAACTTTTTGCATAGTTTGTGGTTGGAAGTAAGCCAATCAAATCGCTGTGTAGTTACTTGTGAGACACTTAAAGAACGTCGAATAATTTTCTACTTTAGTTTGTCAGCAACCAGGGCTCTTGATTGGCTGGCTCCCGACCACAAACTATGCACAAACTTTACAGTATAAATTAATTTTGTTTTGGAGCGCCGCGCCGCGCCGCGCTGTAATCATTTTCTAAGAAATTTTCAAGTCAGATGACAGTTTCATTACAAGGGCTAGTCTAATTGCTAATTGCAGCAAATTCCATAAATTCGCTAAATAAAGTATTATGAATGTGGTTCATTCTATTTATGCCCAAAATGACATTTGGTGACAACAATAATCCTTACTCTTCTTGTAGAATCAGTAGTTTCCTTCAATAGATTGGAGATCATTCATTTTTCCACACCCAAACACCTTATTTTGTTCAAGTAAAGTAAGGAGATGCTATAAATGGATAATCTCACCGGAGATGAAAGGAGGGAAAAAACATTGTGGAGTTGTGTTTTCTTTAACATGATAGTTTCTCTTTTGTGAAAGCTCTGGCAAAGCAAAAAACCTGATTATTTATTTGGGAGATTTATTCATATTTCTTCTTCTTTCATCGACATTAGGCCTGGCTGTAAAGGACACTAGACCGAGGCTCCCTAGTTGAATTCTAAATGATTTATCAACAGTATATTTAATCAATGCTTTACGTGATTCGCTGTTTCTGTTTGCTTTATTATCATAATCTTAGCGTCATGACGAGCACATGACTACAATGATTAGTAAGTGATCCGTGTGCCGTGTGAATTTGAAGTGTGCTTTGAAATTTAACATGTGATTTTGGATATATCTGCTTTACCTTTGGCCATTTACACCCGTTCTCAGTAATACGTGCAGTCCCGGAGTTTGTTTCTATGTCGTGTCTGGTTTCCGGTGGACGTCAATCAGACCCCGTTTCTGTGACAATCGAAGCACTCTCCCGCCACAACGTTCCCGATCCCATTTTCGGATTCGCAACCGGTTCTGACATGTTGTTTGAAAAATTCTTGCGTGATTTTTCACAAATTCGCCATTTTTCAAAAGATTTCTTTGTAACGAAGAGGCTAACTTTCAAAGTCAACCCACAATAGCAATAGCAATAAATAATAGCTATGCAATCTATATCAGTATTGTATAACTCTTCAACAATAGTCAATCTCTAATTTCTAAACACTAATACAAACAACTAACATTTGTAAATATTTTTATCATATTATTGTTATCAACATACTGGATCTTTGGGATTTGCAAAAAATATTCTATCTGAATTTGTTCAAATGTAGAGATACAGATTTGGGCAGAATAAATTAATTATCCTTGTCAGTTAGAATTGTCACATGGAGCATGTTACACTGGCCAGATGGGATGGCACATCATTCAGATGTTGAGGCAGCAGACAAAGAAATAAAGACAACGCCTGTTGACAGAGGCACTGGGCTCGGAGCTAGTCCTTGAAATCCCTGAGGGGCAGTCGCTCACCATGAAGGAAAATGTCAGCTTATCATGGTTACGTTCTGCTCCGATATGCATACCAGGACTACACATCAGCCTCGGACTGTTCTAGAAATTATATAACATGATGACCGATGAGTGTAAGGAACTGGATCTGTACGAGCAGCCTCTACACACTCTTAACGTTCAACACCGCGATCTGTAACACACACAAACATTCATGATCCCGATGTACTTTCAGTCACGTTACAACCCCCATCAGACACAAACCTTGAGAACACTAATTCAGACCTTTCAAACTATGCCCATGGAACATACAGCCAACCAGAATGACGTTTTTGTGTCTCAATCTCCACCACACCAGCATACCATCGACCTTTCAGTGTTACAACCTCCATCACATCATGTAAATCTTCAAAACGCTACAGACTTCTTTCTTTCTGGTACCATGAACCCAGATGGTGCTGACAAACTTGTGCCTCAAATTCCAACACACTCGAACAATAAGAGTCCAAACGATCTTGTAATGTTGCAATCTCCATCAGCTGCAACTTGCACAAAACACACAAGACATCGCAGATTTCTTAGTTCTCAGTCCATGACACTTGCAAACAACCCAAATGCCCCCGCAATGTTTTGCTCGATCTCCGTCACACTCAAATCGTATTAATACGGCTAGCCTTTAATTGTCACAACCTCAGACATACACACAAATTCAAATATCCAGATGACACAGAAATGTCCCACTAGCTAATGCAGCCAACGTCGCTATATATCGACCTCCATCACAAATTTTAAACACTCTGAAGCAGACAGAATTGTCAGATGAAGAACTCTGGAAAATGGAAAGCAGCAGAGGAAAAAATCAACAGAAGCATATCTGGCAGCTATGATTTTAGAAAGATTAACAACAGTGGATCAAAGAGTGGGGCGGTCTCTTTGGGATGAAAAGAAAAAGTTTTGACAGACTTTGCAGAATGTCCAAATGTTCCACACAGCACTTTCAAACGGTTCCTGAGCGTACATTAGCTGGGTAACCGCGCTTTTATTAACTTGAGACCTATTCCCCAGTTATTAACTCTGTTAATACTCTACCGCAACACGTCGTTCCTAAATTTACTTCAGAGTTGAAACAAAAACGTGATGCCCAAAAAGAAGTGATGAAAGATATTTATGTGCAATAGACATTTTTAAAATAACATTGGGATGAAGTCATCCCATAGGTGTCAAAATTTGGGTGTGCTATAAAGAAGTAAACAAAATACGCGAAGGAATCTATGGGAGGGATTGTGCAATGGCGGAAGCGCGTTTCATTCAATAAAGATGTTGTTAGTGAAATATTTGTGTTTTGGAAATTTTCCCACACAAATCAATACATCCCACACATTCTTACACCTTATAACTTTCATCTGAGGCAATCAGTTTTTTACTTCATTGCTTGGGATTCTCGTATCAGCTTCAATTAATATGTTGTAAAATTCGCTATGGCCGAGAGTGAAGAGGTCAACTCGGCTCATATCGAGCTACTCAAGACACTTTGCCGAGTTTGTGGCAAGAAACTTTCAAAATCAAAAGCAAAATATGGATACAGCTACAGTTGCCACAATTTCCAGCAACTTTTCGTTAACTCGGGCTTCGATTTGAACATCGAGAAGGAAGACCCGGCTATTCATCCCCCAAGCTTTTGCCATCAATGCTATTGTGTTATGGTAAAGGGAAACCGTGTCCTTGAGCCCGTGTTTTGGGAAATACACAGTGATGAGAATTGTAGCACATGCAAAAGATTCGAGCAATCTAAGAAAGCGGGCAGGCCAAAAAAGGCAAAGAGAGGCGGCGGAGTGACAAGCAACAAAAAGCAAAATGAGGAAAAATCGGGACAAGGCACACAAGCGATAAGAACAGTTCTTCTAAACAAAGCTCGTGAAATAATTAATTCATTGACACGAACTCGCCATCCACAATTCGACGAAAAGTTTCAATTTACTGAAAGCGAGAAGGCTCAGTTCTATTGCCCAATATGCACAGATCTCCTTGAGATACCTTTAGAAACATCTTGTACACATTGTGCCTGTACTGAATGTTTTATCAAAAACGTAGAAATTAATCAACAAGTTGTACCATCCTGTTTCGTTTGCCAAACCGACTTTAGCGGCCGGGATGATGTCAAGCCTGCACCACGCGTTTTTCGCGAACTAATGTTAAGTCAAGTAGTTCAGTGTAAAAACTGTAGGGTAAAAATCAAATACGACCAATGTTTGACTCACACTTGCACCGAAACCAACCCCGCACCGGCCACCGAACCCAAACTGATCAAGGGTCCCACCCCAGGCCAAAAACGTACAATTGAGCAAGCTCTTGCTGAAGTGCGAGAAGGGAAAATTACCGCCGATGTGGAGGAGTTGGGGACGGAGGTCTTCAAAAAGAAACTGAAGAAATCAACCGATGGCAGAGTTTCACTCAAAGGGCGTGGGAAGGTAAGACAGATTTATTCAGTCATTTTTAAAATATACTATTAACGCCATCATGCAGTGTTGCTTCAGATGCTCTTTAGAAAATTTTTAAACTGTTATATTATGGCTATCATTCTGTTTTCAGCCCACTGTCATGATGCATGTGCCACAAGCACAAAAACCGAGCGATCAAGTCACCTCGAGAGAGCAGCGGCGGAGGACAAGAAAAATTCAGGCACTTGGTTCGGCGACCAGCAAAGGGCAGATGGACCTTCATATGATAAGGCACCTGAGAAAGAAATCAAGGAAAGAAAGAAATGTTCTGATAAAGAAAGTTCTTGGGCACGAACTAGTTCTCGAGGTACCGGAGGGAGATTCCTTGACAATGATGGGTGACCTGGGACTATCATGGTTCAGTCTGAACAAGTTAAGAAGGTTAGATATTCTCGTTCAGTATTTTAAAATATGCATCAATTATTTCCCTGACATGTGGCACATGCATCTACTTTATTTTGTATTTCACAGGTGGTTCCAGCAATGGGGCATCAAAATGGACAGCGAGAAAAAGCAAAGACGACAGCAAAAAGAACAAATTGGCGAAAATCTTGCTGCAGAATTTATCCCGTTGGAGCACCCGGAAAAAAGGAAAGAAAACCGTGGTAAAAATTAAAAAAGCAGCATGTGCCTACGTCGAGGATCTGGAAGAGAAAATACTAACTGACCAGGAGAATGGTCAATACGTTTCACAAAAGTCCGCCAGATCGAACCTTTACAAATCACCAGGTAAAGTTTCTTATGATCTTTTATTTTCCAGGAAGGGGAGGGGGGTCTGGAATTCGTTTTTTCAATAAAAGTCAACACGGCATTAATTTTTTTTAGCTAAACCACGCGAGGTGCCGCCACATCTGTCATCTTTAGCCCCTGTCCCTTATATGGAGCATACGTAACACCAGGTTCTGATGAAAGCTTCCACTACCCACACCATTTTACGGTAAAATTTTATTTTTAAAATAGATTACTTTTATTAAAATATTTCCTTTTTATTAAAATACTTTTTTTATTTCACTTATTTATTTATTTATTTACTCTGTAATTGTATTTTTCAAAGCCAAAGCCCTATTCAAGTGTACAGAGATTCCAGTTGCAACTGAGTTTCTAAAGCAGAACTCGTTTGCTACGGAGATTCGTAGGCGATCAAGAATGGCCACTTGAAGTGGGGTGACCCTGAAAGAACTAAGGAAGCACCTGATCGTCAGTCTCAGGTCTCAGAGCACGGAATCAGTAGACACTCCATTCACCATCGCCGAGGCAAGGAACTAATAGAGCCCAGAGATACAAAGCCCTAATAGACGCTCAGGTACCAGGCAAAAAAACTGCTATTGTGAGAATCACCTCCACCAGCATTTTCTCTTCAGGCGAGTGGCATACAGGCTCGAAATGGCAACAATGCTTAATGGAGAAGTGGAGACATATAGCGTCGACGATATGAATAAGCTACACGTTGGTCAGCTGGCTGTCAGCCGCTATCATCAGATCAGCAGGTTTTCGTGAAAGATGTGTCTCCCAACTACCCTGACCATGATTTACCTCATCCAGGTTAACGTCTCATTCCTTAAGGTTATATGAAGCTACAGATGGAGTTAGATGCAGATTTTAACACTGCAAAAAGAGGGCCAAGATGAACTACCGACTGAAACTAGTCTAAACAACAACTCTGTCGTGACTATAATCTTGACATGCTGCTTATTTACTCTTATGCTGCCCGTTTCTCTGCTTATAACCCAATTGAGCACCCATGGAGCCCCATGTCCAAACACCTGACCTCGGTTACTTTGCCAGGTAAACTACCTGGAGAAGACAAAGCCCCATGCCAGCAGTTCTTCACGTATAATCATTTGTTCAAAAACTCTGCTCATTCGATGTTGGCCACCATCTAATTACACAAATTGTCAGTAAATGTACAAAATGTAAGTTGCTTCATCCATTATTTTTTAAATTATATTATATTGTATTTCTTTATTTTACTTTATTATATAGCAAAGTGTGTACAATGTCCCGGGTGCACACGCGCTGGCATCTACCTTCCCTTCCTCGAAAACATTACAAAAGAGTGCAAACTTACAAACACAATAATTTAAATAGAGTAGTTATAATACGTAAAGCAATATTTCCTTGGTGTATATGTGTGTGTATATATGTATATATACATATGTGTGTGTGTGCGTGTGTGTATATACATTATTTCTGTTGTTGGCAGCGCCATATATCTATTTCTTAGTATTCTTTAACAAATTTAACAGAGGAGAAAGGATCAAATGATTCGTGTCAAATGGTTCGTGTTTCTCCCTTATACACATTTATTATTATTATTATTATTATTATTATTATTATTATTATTACTATTATTATATTACTGTTGGTTTTGTTATTTTATTATTATGGTACTTCAACTGATGTCATCTATCTGAACATGACAAGACAAATAATACTTCATCTTCGTTCTTGTCCAGTTGTCCTACCTTTATTCTATCAGGTAATACACGGTGTTCGGAGATATAGCTACATGTACTGTTGTTTGGTGCTCTTCTCTTGGTGATTTGAGACCACCATTCTGGTCAACCTAGCTGCAGGTATTTAGTAATTTCTGTAGTGTGGGGACAACCATATGCATTTTTGTCACCATTACTGGTGACCTCAATCAGCTCATATTTGGTAAGCGTGCTCTCATGAAGAAGCTGAAACCATTTGCAGAATTGCACTTGGTCTGTCCTACTGATGACGAGTTACTGATGTTTTATTTTTATTCTTGAGGAATACTTGACAATTATAAAGTAATAAAGAACATTCACTGCCACATTGTAGTCTTATTTTGCTGTCATCATCCCAGCAAGAAAAATAGTCTATACTGTACATGTTAGTAGTAGCATTTGTTCAATATTTGTACTCGCATGGTGGGTGGCCCCACCTAAAATGGTCTGCAATTGGACCAGAATTTACTTGAACTAAAACCGATTGTGGAGTTACATATATTTTAGGTGTCCTACTGTTGATCAGTTATTAATGCAACTGGGTTTTTTTTATTTTCATGGACTTACCATAAATTGAGAAAAAAGAAAGATCACTGCAAGATATATTTTCAATTCTTATGTCACTCATCATTCTAGCAAAAAAAGTACATACGCTCAGTAATTGTGGCTCCTTTTAAAATGTTCTGCAATTGGTCTAGGGTTTAATGGAGCCGAAACTAATTGTAAAATTGCACACTTTACTTCTATTTATATTTATCATTCGTTTATTATATATTTACTTATTTAATTAATGGCAAGTTTAATACAAAGAAACTCTACAAAGAAAGGCCTGTGAAACAGATAGTATGTTTCACAACAGCTAAAGCCAATGAAATCTTAAAGGAACCCCGCTTTCAAAACCCAAAACAAATACTAATGCACGTTGGAACTAACAATATGGAACAATTGTCTAATGGTGATTGTGTCAACTTTCATATATCAAGTAATTGATAAAGCATCCAAACAATTTCCCAATAGCAAGATCTTCTTCCGATGAGCATTTGCGTAAAAACAATCAACGCAGCCGTGTATAAGGAGGTTGCAAAGCTACCTATTGTCCACATAATTAACATTCAAATATTCCAGCTGCTATATTTCTAATTTTAGATGTTTAATCGACCTGCAATTAAGAAGCCGAAAAAGTCGACAAAGAATCACTTGCTAAACATTTTTTTATTTATAAAATCTACTCTTTACAATATTTGTTGCAAAATCGTCAAGAAACTATTCAGTCTAACTACAGATGTTTTTGAATGTTTTATTTATATACTTCTTAAAGCGAGCCTCCAGTGCCTAATGTCTAAACGTCACGAACGAACAGCAGCGGCAGTATTCCAGGTCAGACTAAACCGAAAGAGAAGCTGAGGTCAAACATAGCAACCATGGAGACACAGGAAACAAATCTTATAAAAATGGGAGATACTGAAGCTCACTAAATAAAGACCTCAAAGGTGTACTCAGTGGTTTTTCACCGTAATGGGAACCAAACCTCTTTACTTAATGAGATTATGCAAGTCATATATGTTTGCAATCAGTAGCCATAATATACACCAAATACTATACGTAAAAGAAAATGTTACTGTAAAATTATAACAGATAATATAAATAAATAAAAAATTCAACATAAAAAGAAGAGGTACAAGGCACACGAAAAGGTCCTGAAGCAGGGGATAACCCTCCCTACTGTGCAGCCCAACCCTGAGCCACACCTTGCTGCATTTACACGCCCATTGGCAATAGACCGGTGCAACCCCTGCGCCCCAACAATTCAACTACTTCAACCCATCCCAGCAATATTTTTGGACAAGCTACAAGGATGGTTGTCCCAAAGGCAGCCGCACAGCCAGTCCTCCCCAAGGCAGTTGGACACCCAGCCACACTGCCAGCCGCACAGCCAGTGTTGCCAAAAATTATGCAAATGTCGATGCCAATGGCTGCAACCCAAGTTCCGGGCCTCTTTATGTTTAATCCATTTGCCAGTGCAATGGCGGTTGCCTAACAACCAAATATATTCCTGCAAGTACCAAGAGTTACAGAAAATGCAAAAGTAATGAAACTTTCTTGGGGCACCCGATCAAAAGGTACAAGCCACGCCAAGGACCAACAAAGTGTTCAAAGTGCAAAACGAAACGTGGACAGGACCATTGGTTCTGTCCTGCAACTTCCATCAAAAACTTTGAACAGTGCAAGGAACAGGTTTCTACAACAAATATAACCTTTATACCGGTAAAGTTACGTCTCCATCCTCACAATCAGCTGAGCAGCAGTCTCCTCAGGGTAAAGCTACACCTAAATTTCCAAAATCCAAGGAATTATACTGGTTATTACAAGAAAATGCTACTCTATTACCCACATTTTTGTTTATCTATTTTTGTCTTTACACTCTTCTTTCTACTTTTCACAGGAAAGCTCGTTCGTCTTGTATATTTGTCCTCACAAAATGGCAGATCCCTTCATTCCATCCCAGGGTCTGACGATTGGCAGGAAGGAGATGACAAGAATGAAGGAATTCTGGTTAGTACAAGCCTTAATACAGCAACCTCAAATATTGTAACTATTTGATTATTTTGGACTTGCCAATCTATTTCTTTTTGTTAAAACAGGATGACATTGAAATAGACACCCCAGTGGTGGCCTATGTTCCTAACATTGCTCATCAACCAGCTGTTTCCACCACGATCCGCAATAAGGTTGGACAGCAACACCACAAAGTATATCTTCAGCATGCCCTGCATTTCTTGCAAGCGAGGGAGCCGTTCCACCTAGCCAAACAGCTCATCACCTTCCCACTCCATGCCTCACATTCCCAAGCCAGCATGGTTCCTGACTTTATATCTTCGAGATGTTCTTGGTCGCATAGATGTCGACCAAGACAGTCAGGAAGCTGGCTGGGAAAGCAACAGGAACTGCTTGGTGGGCCACCAATGTCGGGAATGAGTTTGGAGGGATCCTCACCTTGGTTCTCACAGACTCTGAAGGAGATGGACTGGAGGACATGCTGGCAGGCCTGATGAAGCGGTATAGCAATGCCGGTGTGCCCCCATCAAAAGCTCTCTATGTTGACCACAGTTGCTGTAGCTCTTCCTGACCATCCAAATCTCAAGAGGAGGTGCTGTCTATGACAGCCTTGCAGTTTGGAAAATACCGTGGTAAACATTTTGTGTGGCTCTTGTCAAATGTGGGATGGACAGTGATGGTGTTGGCGGACCATGAAAGGATACGCCAGGAGTAGCCAAGAAAAGGCCCTGATGCACAGTGGGAAAACAAGGAAGCCCTTTACCAGTATTTATATTGATATATATTTTATCTCATTGTATTTCTTTTATATATTTTATTTAATTTTTATTGTTCTATAATTTTTAAATATTTTATTTCAAAGGTATGCCCAGTATTTCCCCAAAATGAAAAAAGCAATCAGTTACCGGCAACAGAGAAATGTGGTGCAGAAAGATTCAGAAAGTGTGGGGTGACAGGGAGGGGCAGTACCTGGTTGGGTTTGGTGCCAATAAGATCATGTCCTGCAAGGCATTGTATGAATCAGATAACTCGGTCCACAAGAGGTATGTTCACGATATTCTCAAAGTGACAGTGATCCACCCCAGTGGACTGTTGGACATCAAGCGTCGGATAATAGAGAGCTAGGAGGACCAGATGCTACTCCAGGTGGCAGAGCAGGTTGAGATGAAAAAGCAAGGCAGCAGCACACAGACCACCCCAGCACCAGCTCCAGCAGTGACCACTGAAGTAGAGGTAAACCAGTGGAACTTGATAATAATAATAATAATAATTACTATTATTGTTATTATTATATTTTAATTTATTTTAAACTTTTATATGTTGCAGGCTTTACGGGGCATCGAAGTTGGTGCAGCCGCTTTATGAAGTGACACAACCTTGTCCTCTGACAAAAAACGAAAATTTCACAGAAACTTCCAGCGCACCTGGATGACAAAATAACCCACTTTCATTCATTCATGATTAAGCTTCATAAATGCCACAACTATGACCTGAAACACATCAGGAACATGGATGATGACACCTACTTGGTTCAACATGCCTTCATCTAGAACTGTGAACAAAGCAGGTGCTAAAACCATTTTCGTGAGGACAAGTGGCCACGAAAAAGTCCGATTCACAACAGCTTTGGGGTGTATGGCTGATGGAACAAAGCTTAAGCCTATGGTTATATTTAAGAGAAAGACCATGCCAAAAGAAAATTTTCCGCCTGGCATTGTGGTTCACGCGCACCCAAAAGGTTGGATGGACAAGGCGGGAAATAAAATCTGGATTGAAAAGGTTTGGCGTGGGGGACCAGGTGGACTGGCAAGGACCAGAAGTCTGCTTGTCTTTGATTCCTTCAGTGGGCACCTGACAGATGATGTCAAAAGCCATGTGAAGGAGAAAAAGACCGACTTTGCAGTGATTCTGGGTGGTCTCACAAGTGTTGTTCAACCTCTCAACACTTGCCTTAACAAGCCATTTAAGGACAGGCTATGACAGTAGTGGAACAGTTGGATGCTAAGCGAGGAGCGGTCATTTACAGTACCCAGGCTGGTAAAATGAAGCGTGCATCGCTGCCAACCGTCTGTCAATGGGTGCTTGATGTGTGGTGGAATATCAAACTGGAGACCATCACGTACCCCTTCAAGAAGTGTGACATCTCCAACAATCTGGATGGCACAGAAGATGACATTCTGTGGGAAGACCCTGCCATTTTGCAACCAGAAGATCAGGATGAAACAGAAGAGAGTGAAGATGTGTTTGATCCTTACGATGATAGGATCAACTGCGAAGAATTTGAAGAACTATTTAATTCTGATGACGACAAAAGTGATTTTGAAGGATTTTAAGATTTTATATTGCTTCAGTTTGTACACTGATTTGTTTGTTTGGTCTCCTGTACAAATCATGTTAATCGCCAGATTCGTGTCACAGATAAGACTAGTTTTAAGTGCAAAATTGAAGCTACACTGGAAGAGTTTTTTGTTCTTAGTCTTGTCAGATTTTAAATGATCGATTTGTAAGTATTCATACAGTTGTATGTAAAGAATAAAGATCAAGGGAGTCGACTTAAACTCGGGGTACTGTATCTGAAAAAATCATCATTTTGCAATTAAAAAATAGGGGTCAACTTATACACCGAGTCGACTTATACT
>JAOEHT020089861.1:0-13146 GCA_025448195.2 Parazoanthus atlanticus | reverse complement strand
CACAATACTTGGAAATTTCACACTGGTCGGAGAATATTCCACAATGGTTAGAAAATTTCACACTGGTTGGAAAATTTTAAACTGGTTGGAAAATTTTATTAACTGAATGAAAAATTTTAACTGGTTGGAAAATTTTAAACTGGTTGGAAAAAATTTCCAACCAAAAATATTTTCTAGCCACAACATATGTATATATACTGGCAAAAGATAAACCATTACACAATATATTTATAATGACAAATACAGGTATTCCCCTTAACACAGTTTTCTTTATGTAACTGTGATTTACCAAGTCAATTTGAAAAGCAAATAGCTAGTATTTACCAAATGACAGCAAATTAAAATAAATCAACAATCAACCTTAAAAATATAATTTTCTGTTAAGATCAGATAGCTCTCAGATTTTGTATTTTTGTTGTTACATTGTAAATATTAATGCTTTTTTGTCAATATCAAAGAGAGACTATATAATTTATTATTTTTATCAAAATTGTTCTTACTCAATGTGCCAGTTGTGTCGCTCTGAGTTCATATTAAATCCAGCATTTATCTGTTTTCTGAATTTTTCTCTATTGAAGTCTATTGAAATAAAATTAAAGACTGCCAACATAACTGATCACAAAAGAAAATATTTTTAAAAATAATTTTTAAAAATATTTTCTTTTGTGATCAGTTATGTTGGCAACAAGGTTGCAATCAATACTTAACTAATGCATATACATATACTTTGTTTTGATCTAAATAAAATATAATACCGGTATATTAGAATTCAAATTCTGATTCATGTATGTGATCAAAAATAATGTCACCAAATTAATACTTCTGTCAAGCTAATCAGATTCTGTACATCTCAAATTAAATTCAGTTTTGAAAGCAAATTCTTATTGGATATCAACATCTTTCCATGTCAATTGAACCAACTCGGCATGATTCTAAAATAAAGAAACTTGTAACAATCTAATTACTTGAATGTAGTGGAATTGCCTTAATGAGAAAACAGTTCATAAGATATTATTTAAAACAAAATATCTAATTGACATGGTAAGATTTCTTATTACTTATTGCAATACATTTGTGACGCCTTTTGATTGTCATATGCTCAAATATAATTTTCTTCAAACAATGTTCTTCCAAGGGCCCTACGTATATCCTCTCGCTTCGAGGTCTTAGTAAATGGAATGTCGGATTCTGTGCACTTCTGCCTCAGCTGACCCAAATTGACTGAGGTTATCTTT
This sequence comes from Parazoanthus atlanticus, assembly GCA_025448195.2. Classification (NCBI taxonomy): domain Eukaryota; kingdom Metazoa; phylum Cnidaria; class Anthozoa; order Zoantharia; family Parazoanthidae; genus Parazoanthus; species Parazoanthus atlanticus. Next base: position 11,911 of record JAOEHT020089861.1, on the reverse strand, counting down.
TTTTGGCTTTTTAAAACCAAAACAGGGCAACAATTATTCCTTGATCTCTCGGTACCTGTTACGAAAAGAGGAACAGTATGTATATTATACTTAATGCTTTCTTCCCTGGATTTTAAATAGTTACTTTGTGCAGTTTCCTGTGTAATTTAAAAGATGCATGTAGAATTGTAGATCAGAATCATGTAAACAACTTACAACATTGATATGAATATTTTTAATTGTATAGTGCTGCAGCAGCAGGTAATTTGATCTTCATTGAGAATATATGACAGAAGTCCTTCACAAAACCTAAGCTATTTTAAAATACAAATAGTAAAATTACAATAATTGCCAATAGCGTATTAAAAGCGGTACACAGCATCATAAGTAATTACAAATTAGAATGTTGATGGTTACACGCTCCTCGAAGTCCACAGTCGGCAAACCATTCGAATTGATCAAGACAAGGAAATTTTCAATAACCTTGAGCAAGATTCATCCTGAACTTCTAAAAAGCACTAAATCAACTTTCCTTACCATTTGCATAAAGCATTTGGAGCCCAGTACAAAACTGTGTTTCCCAGTACCAAAATATATTTCCCAGTACAAAAATATGTTCCAGTAAAAAAGGGGCATGCAATCGAGGCCAACACAAACTCAGACCCGTCCCAGTCTCCTATCGACACAGCTGGTGACAATGGGAGGAACACATTTTTGTACTGGGAAACATATTTTTGTACTGGGAAACATATTTTTGTACTGGGAAATATATTTTTCTTCGTGGAATATATTTTTGTACTTGGAGATATATTTTGGTACTGGGAAACATAGTTTTGTACTGGGAGATATTTTTTTGTACTGGAAATATATTTTGCGTCGACACTTGTGGGCCACGGCCACCGTACCCCTCCCCCCTTCCCGATCCCCCTGGCAAATCTTTATCAAACAATGCAACACTTCTTCACAAATATTTTTGTGAGTCACGACCTATTTTCAAACATATTTTGGTACCCAAAAGTAACGACCTCCCAAACGTAACGACGCCCGAATATAACGTCAGCCAAGAGCTGCTAAATCCAAAAGTAACGAGGGTCGCTATTTTCGGAATTTTACAGTAACTGGTGTATATAGCTTTTTCAAAAGAGTTGTCCACGAGCCTAGGGTTCGTACCAGCTTCTCCCTCGTAATTTTGACCACCTATAATCGGCTTTCTATTAAAGTAGGCTTTCCTAGCCGCGGAAACTAATTGAGTGCAAAAAATTAAGCGGATGTCTATACCTACCCCTACTTGAAATAGCTCCACAATTTTGTTTCTCTCTCTAGTTTTGATTGATTTTATTAATCAATGTCAAGTAAAGGCTTTGACCTCTTGTGCGGAACAAAGCATGCGTAGTCCACTCTCTTCCATTATGATTTTCGCTAACTCTGAAAACTCGGAAGAAAATGCCATTGATTCAGTGCATATTTCCTCACATATATCAAGATCGTCAGCATTCACATCAATCTTGAAATCTTCCGTACCCCATATCTCTGGAAGGAAGTACAAAATATGTGGACGCCCAGGAGGTGACTCCGGGTTTGTTGACGGTCTGATTTGGTGTAGGTTCCACAGTTTTGCTACGTTTTGAAGTTCCTGTTTTAATAAATCCATGAAGCAAAACCTTAGGCACTCAACCTGTATTATGTCATCATCACAACATAAACCGTTGAAAAATACAATCTTTGAAAAATACAATCCACCAATCCGCACTTCCTTTACGGAGCTGAGACCACCACGCTTCAATCCTTTGATTGGAGACAGACTTTCCATACATAAAACTTTTTTCTGCCGCAAAAGAATCGCTTGAAATTGCTGAACGCCAGCCACGTACACATTTTCTGTACCATAGTCAGATCTAAGTATGCGTGCTGTGCCACCGACTTCACGAACGCAATCAACGAAATATTTCGATATTACTGAAGGGTCGTTATTGACTTGCCTACCTCGAGCCACATTATTTGCCAACTGAATCCATCGATGCAGCCATGAATGCAGAACCAGAAGGGCTTCAGTTTATCATACCGATCTTTGAAGTTTGTGCCTTAGTCGGCTGGCTACCCCATCTGGATCTAAAATCCTCAGAACATGACGAACCATTTCTTTACTCACGACAAGATGGCGTTCTGTAACGAGCTTTTGGCACATCCTTCCGTATCCAAGAACACTTCCACTCCATTTCAGTTCTTCCTCTATAGCGCTCAGAACTGTTCCCAAATAGGCTTAGAACAATTCCATGACTTATAATAAGAGACAAAATTTCACTTTTTTGAAAGCCCAAATGGAAGTATCGTTCAATAAGAAGCTCATCGCGGGAAGTATCGTCTGTGTTTCCAGGTAGAGCAGGTACGTAACGGTCAAGTACACCGACTGAAAGACCAATACAAATACATAATTGAGAGAACCAGGGAATATTTGGCTGCCATAGCTTTCGCATATGCATCTACAATGCTTCTACTCTGTCGTGATAGAGATATTCGTAAGTGGCAAAAAATGCAAGATACGTTCTAAGTTGCAAGAAATGCCAGATACCTTCGTAAGTGGCAAAAAATGCCAGATACCTTCGTAAGTGGCAAAAATTGCCAGATACGTTCGTAAGTGGCAAAACATGCCAGATACGTTCGTAAGTGGCAAAAAATTCCAGATACGTTCGTAAGTGCCAACAAATGCCAGATACGTTCGTAAGTGGCAAAAAATACCAGGTACGTAAGTGGCAAAATATACCAGATACGAAGCAAGAAAAAAAGGAGAAAAACGATGGCCCTTTACGGGCTCCGTAGAAAGGGTAAGTAAAGTTCTGTTTTATAGTTTGCTTCAATGCAACGTCTCCACCACCGGAGCAAATTACCAATTGTTTACATTCGATTATGGCGCTAAACGTGGCCATAATATTGTGGTTTGTGAATGGTAACACAATCTGAAAGCAAATAATTTGCTTAGATTACAATACTATTATTCTCTTCTGAGACACTACATATTGTTGTTTGCTGTGTTCAGTTACTTGAACGTTGCAGTTTCTGTTTGTTGACGGTTTCTCGATGAGACATACAGATCCCAAGTCTATGTAATCTCATGAAATCTGCTCACTTAGTGCCGCTGTGTAGAAGGATCGAGGGAATTCTGTAAGCATGTGCAGAAATTTGGCAGTGTCTAAACCGTGCCAAAACTGAGGTCGCTGTAGCCGAGACATCGGTTTTCCACGGGTACTGCTGCTGTTTCTTTTCCATTAATTTAGTTCCTCCAGTTGCACCCAACAAACAAGCAGACCAAACAGGGCATTTCTTCTTGGTCTCTGTCATGACAGCACGACTCGATAATTTGACAAGATCTGCCGTGGTCCGCTGTTTAAGAATAGCGTCGTTCGGTTTACAAAAAGCCGTAAATTCCTCGGGAAACTGGTTTACTGGTGGCAGCTTACACATTTGGATGTGCGCCTTTAATTTTAAATAAAATGTGAGCGACAGCACTCCATCTACGCATCACAATTTCTTGACCATTGACGCAATTTCTTTACTGACGGGAGTTCGAACGGTTACACGTGTAGCTTCTAAAATAGCAACTTTGACAGTAGTTCCCTTTTTCTCTTGGTGGTCAACAGTACTTAATCCTTCCATCATTTCTCAACGTACCTTTTGTGTAGTTTCGTCAGACTGGCAGCGCCTTGTTTTAAAGAAAGAGATCTCTGTACGCCCTGCCGAATTTTCGAACGCCTCTGTTCTTTGTGTTTGTCCAGTTCTGACCGATCGCTTTCAGGGCATCAAGTGGCCTCGTTTTCTCTTGAAATCTTCTTCTTCTGCGAGTCTTGAGGAGACTTTGACATTCTTTTGTACTGTTCACCGTTTTCTTCACTTTCTAGTTCTTCGTTGTTGTTCTCCTTGTCTTTGCTTGTCACCTGTATGTTCGGTTTGTTCAGTTCATTCCTCAACAAACGCTATTGTTGGAGCGGCATTTCTCACTTTGATCACACATTTTCTGCAAATCCTCGTCGATAATTCAGTTCCCTTACTTACAGAAAAGCCCATAAAATTTTCAATATCTGCAGCAAGACATCGTTTTCCCGTTTTACTGCGGGTTTCCAAAAAGTTTTCCCTGCTGATGGGCTGTGAAGGACTTTCTTTCCTTATTAAAATTCCATAAACATGCTTGAAACAACACTTGCACAGGCGACAAAAATCTGAAGCACAGAAATCAGCATTTCCTTTTACTTCCCCTGTTTTCACAATCTTTTTAGGTGTCAAAACATTCATCACCAAGTCTCTTATGCCTTAACTGAACTTCGACAAATACTGGATAAAATAAACAGAATCATAATCTTTCATATAGATCTGCTATACCCTGCACTCTAAACGACACACGCACGATGATGAAGAAGTCTTGTCTCTGCCAGAAGTATCCATGGTTGGTTGTAAAGCAGTTGGAGGACATGGGGAAACCAGGACTGTGTTGGCCATACAGGTACCACCAGAATTCCCTTGGCTTGATCTTGGTAGATCCTCTGGAGGCATCTTGGGATTAAACTGAAAGGCGGAAATGCATAGAATTGATAAGACCCCCAGTCTATAGAGTGTTTTCACTCAATCCCAAGAGACATAAGACAACAGAGCGGACATTATGGTGTACCAAACAAAAGAAACTAATTATAACTCCATTGTAAAAGGGAACCAACATGGCGGCCATGACGTCACGTGAAAACGCTCTATTGAGAACGCATCAATAAATGAGCAACCTGGGTCTGGCTTCCAGGAACAGTAAGTGCTCAGTTGATAATTAAGCCTAGTTGCAAACAGGTCGATATTAAGTTCAGGGTACTGTGATACGATGTCCCGGAAGAACGTTTCGAGTGGATAATAGTATCGTGGTCTTGGATAGTCACGTGCTTTGACCAGGAGTTCTTCCGTAATCGATGGATAGAATTCCACCACATCAAAATTGATGAAACTTTCCCCGGGCTTATTCAGGATCTCCCGGTACCATTCTAGATCTTCCCAGATTTACTCCTGTTGCTGTTGTTACGCTTTTCACTACTTTGCTGAGAATCATTTTACTGACGTGGCCTAACTCTGATTTGGTTGGGCTGATCAATCTACACGTTGGTTTATTCTTGAAGTTGGTTTTGTGGTCTTTCAGGCTTCCTCCTCTGCCAAACTCTCAACTCTTTCGTCACGGTTGATCTTTTCCGCGACTCGTATTGTTTATCTATTGATGGAAAATAGATAAACGTTTTGCTACTAAAATAAGGGCAAACACTCTTTATGTACTAAAATAATATATCAAAAAAACACTTATCTGCCTCATCTCCTCGTCTCTTCATCTTCGGCTATGTTTCCGAGGGACAAACTCGTAACTCAGTCCATCACTGAGCAGTTCCACTTTGTTTCTTCCTGAAATTAAAACACAGACATTTGGCTAATTGTATTAAATAAAATCCTTATAAAATTAAATTCTCGAAATTGCGTTCTACTTTCCTTAAAATGTTATACGTACGGTTTTCGATACCGCTTTGGCCACTGCCTAGTTCTATGTAATGTTTCACTATTTCCTCGTCTTCGCTGACGAATCTCTAGGCCTCCCTGTGCTCAGAATCCAATTGTATCGAGTGTAATACGTTCCAAATAAAATTTTCACTGGATCAAAAATTGGCATACCATTTAATCTGATTCTGTCATATTTAATACCATTGAGTTTCACGTTTTCATGAATACGGTAATTCCGCAAAACGCTTTACTGAGTTTCCATCCCTTTTGAGCTTCCTTTGACAGGACAAAGTTTCTAGTAAGCCCCCCACCTCAAACAAAATAGCGTCTGAAGGTGATGTCGGTACCATCATGCTCTTAATGTGAGAGGTATCCAGTGTTTTCTAGGGCCGCTTTATAAATAATTTGTCATGATAGATTAAAGACACTCTTTGTGGCAACTCAGGAAAAAACGTTTGAATACTCCCCCTCTCTAATAAGCCACCCCCTTCCCATAATAAACCTTAGTCGTAAACTCGTCAAAAATAAAAAAAAAAATTAGAGGACTCATTTGAGTGTGTATATGGTACTCGCAAAATACGAGATCGTGTGCTTCCCGAAAGGTACGAACTAACGGTTTACAACTAAGAATCTGAGCAACAGCATAACAATAATCCTATTTATACATTACTACCTCTCTGTCTCGTTAGGTTGAGTAGTCTCTTTGTCCTCTTTGCGGTCAGCTTCTACAAGTATAAATGTGAAGTTAGTTTGCAGTATTAAATATCTAGCTTCCTCCTGCTAAATGCCCTTTCTGGCCTCGGGGGGGGGGGGGGATGTGCCCGCCAATTTTCAATCTGATAATACTCAGCAACGTTTGCAGTCAGACGAAACAACCGTATTTGGTGAATTTGACGTGTCAATTTCGGTCATGATAAGTAAGCCCTTTCCATGGCAACCATGTTTTGGGGGACAGATCAGGAAATGTCTCTGACTTTTTTTCTTCATTCTTTTTGGATTTAGAATGATAGTTTTGTATGCTTTAAATCTATTTCAACAACCGACCATTATTCGTGTTCGCTCGTGTGATTTGATGGGGTATCACACATTTTAAACACTGATTTGTCTCGTCCTCAAGAAAATATAAAAGAAAAAAATCAGAAAATGTCTCTGACTTTAGACTAGTTTTGTCAGCTGGTAACGGTACCTCACGCAGCGGTCTGAATAGCCAACTGCTGCACAGAGGCAGTTGTGGTGAATATCTTACCATCCTGTCATTGTCTGTCATTGCTCACACACAAAGTCACAAGAAGTTGCAGGACATTTTAGACTAGTCAGCTCTTTATTTTTGCTACTTTTTGAACTGGCATTCAGGCTCCCTTACACGGGTTCATTCCCTTCAAATAATTTTAGGTTTTCCAATGTTTACGTTAGGGCCATAAAAATACATTTGTAGTATAACAAAAGAATAGCGTATCCATCCACGTTCCATCCACTACATATAAGAAGTTAGTTATACAGTTAAAGATACGTGTTTTTCTACTTATCTGTACTACCGTCTTTATTTCCCTTTGTGTCTTTCATTTTTCTTCATCCTCATGTTCCTCCTCATAATCAACCTCCTCATTCACCCACTCGCCGACATTAACGTCTTTGTTATTCTCATGCTCAATCTCATCTTCTTACTCATCCTCATCTTCATCCTCGTCCTCGCTTTAACACTCATCCTTATCCTTGTCCTTGTCCTCATCCTTGCTTTAACGCTCGTCCTTGTCCTCGTCCTCAAGATCATTATCATTTTAATCATCTTTTTTCTTCTTGTCCTCATTCTCCTCGCCTTCCTCTGTCAATTGAATACCTTCAGACAACGATGACTTGGCTCGCTCAATGCGATTCTTCTCCAGCTCGTCCAAGGCCGATTCAAATTTCTCCAGCAATCTTACGTGGTGTTCAAATTGCTGCTGGTTACCTGGCTTCTTTATCAACTTAGCTTCAATTTTCAGGCGCTTGCTTGCCGGCTCCGCGGTATCGGATTGGGGCGATGGGACAAAACGCCTCTGAAACTCCTGCAGCCGATCATCCATGTCATTGGTTAAGGATCCAGTAATCGAGTTCACTGACTCAGCTACGAACTTCTCTATAACTGCTTTAAAGCAGGAGCTTGCGACCTCTATGAGAGCTGAATCTTGTCCAGTAGTAGTCATAATAAAGTGTAAGTTTGACCACTAGTTGAGTAGCGACCGAGAATGAACACATAATAATAACGCCAGCTTAAATAGCCAGTAATCGAAATTCTAAATACCGTACATAACCTACAGTGCTATGCAGCCAAAATATTCACACTCCCTCTCTCATAGGACTGACTTACAAATCACGAATAGAATACAATTCTCTTCTAATGCTTTGCAACCGCAGAGAATTTATAATTATTTCCAACGTGTTTCTCCTCTGATTCGATGTTCTGTATGTGATCCGAATAAAGTTTTAATTCATCCTTTGCTTCTCGCCTGACGACTTTAAGTTCATGATTCAAGCGCACTTTCGAATCTTCTGATTGACTGTGAAGGGCAGACCTTAGTGAATCGATATCTTCTTCAAGACTTAAAATTTTCTCGTCGCATGTTACTATTTGATTTTCCAGATTATTGACAGTAACTTCAAGTTTTGCGATTCTCTGAATAGATCAACTTGTATATTCTCTGATGTGTCCGAAACCGTGTTGTCTTCTTTTGATTTCTTCGATTTTCCCAGCTTAGGTGAGTTGTGTCTCAGCGGAGTAATGATAACTTTCTGCGATCTCCTGTTGTTCTTGACAGTTGCAGAGAGTTTATCTGTTGGGTCGTGATGAGGGGTAGCTTGAAGGCGTTTGTGTGCTCCGAGCTCTTTTTCGACTGTGTCGGGCATTTCATATTTTGTAGATTTATTAGCATAATCGATTTCGTCGTTATCATCATCTGAAACGCTAAGATCGTCGTCAATGATTAAAATCTTTGATTTGTTGCCAGCACCTACTTGATAGGCCTCACTGATTGACTTCCCTTGCTCTAACGCAGCCACAATTTGTTGTAAGAGAGGAAATTCTCTAGTAACCCATTGGTCTCTGAAGGGAACCTGCACCATAATCTTGCACTTTGTATTGTATAAAGTTAGTGTAAAAAATGACTGACTCTGGACCGACCGTCGCTTGATCCGCATTAACTGATAAGTTAATTATACAGGTGGGAGGATAACTAATCAAATCAATTGTTTCTTTTATAATCAAATCAACTGTTTCTTTTATCGTACACATGGATATATTGTCATGACCTGCAGCAGCTCCATAACAAAAACTACTAGAGATTTCTCGAATGTCATGTTCATCAACTGGCTTTAAGAATCAGTCTCTCGGGTAAAAAGGAACTATAAGATTTTTCACACCTGGGAATTTTGCTAGCTAGACTAGGTCCAATGTTCGAAAAATATTTACAGCATTTATCTGCTATTTGGTTTGAATCAGAGAACTCTTGGGAATCAGTTTTAAAAGTACTAGGTAAGCTCTTTTTTTCTTATTTCTGTATCTCCAAGTTCCTTTAACATTTGATTTAAGCTGCTCATTTTTTTCCCTGCGTAATATAAGCGCTTGGCAATTCGTATTGAGTGTGTGAGTTTGTTTTTATATCGCTTGTAGGTACTTTCATTGTGAGAGCAAGGGTCGTTAAGAAAATGCTTGTATAAGTTGTTTCTTTTTTCTGACAGATTTTGAAAGGCCTTGGAAAACCACGGTTTGGTCAAAGTTGTTAGTCGATAATTTGTTTAACTCTTATTGCCAATACACTTCCATATTTAAATATATTATGCCGTGACCTTGCGTCTCTTGGTATTAAACAAGAAAAACTAAACCGCTCTTGTGAACACGTAATAACTCTAAACTACCTAAAACATTTCCTAATATTAAGGTATTGTACTAAGGTATTTGTATCGTGCTTTTAATTTGAGAATGTAATTAAAATCGATTTTTCAAAGGCTATCGCTGATTTATAAGCCACTTTCTCAATCATGCGCAGAACAACTTTAGGGCTTCAGCTGGCAGACTACACGTATTGGAAACATGGCAGATTGGATTAAGAAAGAAAAAAGATTGATTATCAATCGATCATTTAATTTATCAATTGATTAATAATCAATCTTTTTTCTTTCTTAACCCAATCCGCCATGTTTCCAATACGTGTAGCCCGCCAGCTGAAGCACTAAAGTTGTTCTGCGCATGATTGAGAAAGTGGCTAATCGAGGTTTTGTATGGAAAGCCTTCATTGGACCAAGAATTTATTTGAAGATTGGGAGAGATGCTGGAGGTGGATCTTTCAAAATGGCATTCCAGTTGGCAAACGTGGACAAGCCATACTCAAAGATCAATAACACAGTTGTTTGCATGTTTAGTGAGCAAATCTACACACAGCACTACAGACACACCGTGACTAAGTTTAGGCACTCAGCTCTTCAACCTGGCAGTGAGTATCAAGTCAGGTCGAACTTGAACAGTTTTAATCAGTATATACACTGTTTTGCATGTAGCACTCCCCGCCCCGCCTCCCAAGAGGGAAGGGGTGGCAGCCAAAATATATTTTCCTAAATTTGATTTTCTGATTTTGTGCTTTTAGTACTTTAGAATCAACCAAAGAATCATTTTTTTATTTCAAAGAATCAAGTTTCGTTTCAAAGAATCAAGTTTTATTTCAAAGAATCAAGTTTTCGTTTCAAAGAATCAAGTTTTCGTTTCAAAGATTCAAGTTTCATTTTAAAGAATCAAGATTTTATTCCAATAGTTAATATTTATTGAGTGTAATCAAGTTTTAACACATGTTTTCAAGTTTGCGAAAAAAATGCGTTGTGATCCCCATGGGACACCGTACCTGGCACTGTGAACATTTTTCTCGTTTCTCCCTCCTGATTTGCTACCCTGCTCTTGAAATTCCTTAGCAAAGCCGAGGTCGCAGACAGCAACTCCAAATGTTTTAGAAAATGTGTCTGGATTCGCACTGTTGTCTGTCAATCTAATATGAACTGGCATATAAACATAAAGTTTGAATAATAAATCTGTGAAAACATTCACTAAAAAACGGAAGATGTGATGTCCTTTCATCGTGATCGAAATGCGCCGCCTCGATTTCAAGACATGTACACAATATCCGGGGGAGGTTGAGGGAATTCCCACAGACGCCAAGCCCTCTAAGTTAGCCGGACAAAACAAACATTTAAGAACAGTATGTACATACTATAAATAAATTTCAAGATGTTTGGCTTGTAAAAAGAATTATATCTCAAAAATATTCTCACGCGTTTGAACTGTTTCGTTTTTGCCAAGGAATATAATCAGAAGGTAACGGCAGATCGAGGATTAACCCATGGCCATTACGGAAACATCTTTTGTTGTCATCCCTGGCTTCACGAACGGTTTGCACACGCGCTGTTATCTTCGTGTGTTGATATATAAAATTATGTGAATCTTCGCCAACTTCTTACCTGGATAACTTCCATCATTCGTTTTCCCAAACATCATCCGCGAGATGGTTGCGCATTCTGCTTGCTGAATTTAGGTGAAAGTGAGCGTCCGTGAGTCAGAGAGATTTTGCAATTCGCTGTCATAGGCATCCACCCAGTGGCTCCAGAGAATCTCCTGATCTTCATAAATGAAATGGCGGGAACTCTTACCAGTGGTTGACTTTTCTACGTTGTTCCTGATCTTTTTGAAGTTGTGCTGCCACAAAAAATAGAACGATTTATTTGAATGTGCATATGGTTGGCCGTTGCTATGTTTAAACTATGGCATCACTGGTTACCGGACACCCCAAGGGACTGGGCACCAACAGAATTAAAATGGCGAGCTATAAATGTACTGATACATTCGGAGTATTGTGCAGATACAGAGTGATATTCCTTCTTTAAACTGTAAGTATCAGTAACTATTTTCTTCCTGAGGGGAATTAAGGGAGGGGGTGTATGTAATTCTTAAGTCTGGTTTCCATATAATCGTCTTTGTCGCAAGGATCGTCCCTGTTGCCCCCAGCCGGAATAGACAACTCGCAAAGCGACTCGCGCGATCCTTGCGTCAGAGGTTTCCAAATGATCGCCTCTGTCGTAACACAGCGACAAAAGGATTGGGTCCTGCATGATTTTGGTCTCGCCAAAGTTGATTCAAGATGGCGGCAGTCAATGAACGAGCGAAACTCTTGGCCTTCTACCTACTACAGCTACCTAGTAGCAATGTTACCACTTCTTACGGGTGGTTTGCAGTTTTGCCAATGATCTAGAAGAGAATGTTAAACAATTCTGAATAAATAATTTGTTAGCCTCCCCGCAGACTATTATTCTCCTTCGCTGCGAGAGGCCTCTCCCTCGGAAAAACTAGTCTGCCGAGTCGTAATGTTAATGGCCTCCCGGTGTCACGCTGTTCTCGTCACCTAAA
>JAOEHT020089754.1:0-13147 GCA_025448195.2 Parazoanthus atlanticus | reverse complement strand
AGGAAAGAAAGTTCCGCCCAGATAGGTCGGCAAAAAAGAATGCTAACATAAGGTCCGCTCAAGCTTAAAGTGCACCCCCCCGCCAAAAAAGCTGCGTACGCGCCTGCTTGATAAAATATATTTTGCAGACCGAGGACAAAGTGTTTTTGAGATTTTTGCTCTAGGTCCAATGAAGTAATATATTGGTGAAAGCAGGGTGAGGGACTTGATGTTTTTTTTGCATTTCAGAATACAAACTTTAAAAAACATACCTTCCTTTGTTTTAAAAATAATATTCCGTTCGTGGCTAGGGACGTTCTAGTCTCTCAACGTTCTATCGCAGGGGACTCAAAAGAACCCACACACTTCTCTAAAAGAGTAAGGTAATCCCGGTGTTGTGCTGTATCACCAACATACAGATTATTGCTGTATGCTGTGCTCCGAGGTCAGACATGGACCGTATAGTAGCTGCCAGAGGCACCTGTATGTGCTTTCTTAGTTTTCGATATTCGTAACACCAAGCTGCAAAGTTAACGATTAGCTACACACACCCAAATATTTAGTATTTTTTAACTACTATTTCAGGAAACTGACTCAAAATGGAGCATCCGTATTGGATTTATTTTCAGATGTCAGATACAGCTGCATTGTCAAATCTTTTGAATCACCTTGTTCTTAGGTTGTTGACACACCAATTAGGTCATTTATCGAGTTCCTATTATAAACTTTATAGATCAAGGGTGTTTTTAAAGTAAATGGAGGGGGATCTCTATTCTGCTTACCCTACAGCTACGTTTTTATTTCTTTACACAACAACAGCACAAGGCAACTCTATACATGTACATCTACATATCTCTATTTCGGTACATCTCCTGGTCGAGTTTAAGAGGGCTCTTTGTCCAGCATTGAAGAATATCTGTTTCTATAGGTTAATGAAAATAGTAATGACAAGCTCAGACAAGACGTTTATACTGCTATAATTTGGTAATTGCGTAGTAAAGCCAGAATCTAAGCAAATATAACTCAAATGAGATCAAATCTTTTAATATGGAAAACGTTCCGTCAACTAGTTACGAAGTCTTACTTCAATTATAACTGGCTAGAATCTGAGAACAAAAAACTTAAGAAGGAGATTAAGATTTAGTTGTCAAAGTGTGTATTTTAACCTATCTTGTTAATTCACAACTCTGCAGTATTTGTTCCTTAACACTAAACTAGGACGCGCGATAACGAGGTTAAGGTTGACGAGGACATCCATAGCCCACGCGTTTGACGCCTCTAACCGAGCCGTGTCAACCTTACTCAATGACGGACTAAGGCTTGGCCTTAGTTTTTAAAAACGTGTTGTCAATGAGAATAGAAAAACGTCTATTTGTTTTAGCACACAAAGGTCCAAACACACGACTCCTTCCTAAGTTGAAGTGTGGGTATATACGGTAGCTTTTCTTCTTATCCGAAATTATCAGTGTAACGGTGCTATTAAAATGTTCAAGTGCATTTGTAATAAACTTGTAAGCAGTCGTGAAATCTTCAAAGACCACAGATTGGAGGCATTTTTAGGTTCACCCCGCAGTTTGTTTTTCTTTTGATAACTTAACCCGTGCATGTTTATTATGAGCTGTATACCCCTCAAGTACGTGATGTGGTTAAACCTCGTCCATTTCATATGGCAGGTCCTTTTGGGGATAATCGTGTCGTGGATCGTTTGCGCAGTCGTGACTGCTGCTGGTGGGTTCCCGGATGATCCCAAGAGTCCTCAGTACATGGCAAGAACTGACGCCAGAACCGAGGTTCTGTCTGAAGCAAACTGGTTCAGGTTTCCGTACCCAGGTCAGAGAAGAACTGTTGCTGTAGATCTAGAATACCATAAAATCCCGCTTTTAAACCCTCGGCTTATTCGTGTTCGCAAGAGATATTGGGTGGCCTTATAATCGGGCCGGGCGAGCGGGGGATGGCTTATCATCGGGGGTTTACAATCAGAAAAAATGAAGCCGTTCAGAATGAAGCTAACAGTTACTATAAAACGCGGAAACTATTGAGATAAGAGTTTTGATTCTAATGGTCATTAAAATCGCAATAGGCCGTTGTTTTTGGTCAGCCACCTTTTCAACTGGTAATACGAACATATAACAACTTTGAAAACGTAGCCAAACGAAAACAACAGGAACACTTTTCTTTGAAGATGGTGGTGAGAGAAAAAGAGCTGGGATTATGGGGGGCTTATAACGTAACTATTTTCTTGTTAGTAAAGAAACAAGTTTTAACCGTTAGGGCTTATAGCCAGGGAGCTTCTAAACGAGATATTAAGGTAGTACACGGATAAAGTCCAATGAAGTCATGTTTCGTGGGCCGGAATGAGATTTCACGTGCTGTTTTGTGAGATTGCAAATAGTTGTTGTTGTGCTCTGCTCCAATTTTGACAGTGGGTTCCGATTCCTTAAATCTCACATGTAGGTCAGTGGGGGATTCCTACAGTAAGTTTTACCGGAGTGTTTGGAATGCTGGCAGGCGTAGTTGCGTCTATCATTGAATCAATTGGTGATTATTACGCATGTGCACGGATGTGCGGAGCCCCAACCCCTCCTAAGGAAGCTATCAACCGCGGGATCGGAATGGAAGGGATCGGCTGCATGTTAGCAGGAGCCTGGGGCAGTGGCAATGGAACAACGTCATTCAGTCAAAACATCGGAGCTCTCGGCATTACTAAGGTATTGTATGACGACTGGGTTTTTGCCTCAACTGTCTATTCGTACGGCGTCTACCTGCTTTAGCTCGGGTCTGTCTTCTGGCTTAAAGATTAGCGTTGGCACCACGGTTTGGGTTTCCATTATTATAAGAGAAAATTGATCCAAGCTGTGTACGACTTTTAAAAATAAACAAGAAAAATGTACGACGCAAGGTACTAAAGAAAAAGAGAGGAAAAAGCGAAATAAAAATCTGTAGTAAAATAATTGCGGCTGTGACCTCCCGGCAGACAATTCTTGCTATAAGAGCAAGAAACGATATTGATAATGAGAACAACGATAATGATGATGATGATGACGATGGCAATGGCGATGATGATGATGACGATGACGATTACAATAACGAAGATGGCGGTGATGATGATGACGATGATAATGGCGATGATGATGATGACGATGACGATGTTGTTGATGACGATGACAATGGTGATGATGATGATGACGATGGCAATGATGATGACGATGGCGATGACAATTGTTAACATAATAATTCCACCCCAACCCTCCCAAGATCTAATTATCTGCCCCGTGTATTTGTTTATGAACAGAACGTTTTTGTTGGAAATATGTGCAAAAATAAAAATTATGCTCATTGTCAAACTCTTCTTCATACCATATCAGAAGCCGCTAAAGTGCCGTAGCTGTGCTTTTCTTTGTGTTTCTTGCCACCAGAATCTTGTTTTCCAATCAGTCTTGCACTGTGAAAGGTTCGTTTGAAGTATTTTGAGGCTGCCTCATTGGTTACTTTCATCGAGCTTTCTTCCCTCACTTCAGATATTTTGTCGGATATTTTTTTTTATCAAGTACAGCAAGCTTTTAACCCAAAGTTAGGCAACCTTTCTCATTCACTCTCTTAAAACTTATTGAGCACAATGTTTTTTGTTCAATTTTGAAACCAAGTTTTAATTTCAGGGCTCAAAGTTAGCGACTAAATGGTTGCAATATGCGACAAAATTTTTCCCAATGTCTGGTGCTTATAAAACTACTATGTTGCGAAGAAAAAGTTTTTGACGCTTTGTTTATTTTTTTGTTAGGTCATTGCGCGCGAGTTTCGACGGGCAATTCCACGCTGAATAAGCACAAAAACAAGTGCAAAATCCACGTTAAATACTTCCTAATATATTCCGTATTTGCCAATCAGCTTACGCGATTCATCCCTGCTATGTTATTCTATACATAACAGAACACCCTCTGTTTACAACTCAGTAGTTACCACATAAACGTAGGTACCGGAGAAATCCGAAACCCCGTAATAGTGTTAAAAATTGAGTGACTTATTGTAACGCGTCCGTCTAGGTAGGGAGTCGGTTCGTGATTCAGGTTGGAGGAATGTTGCTGCTTGTGATAGGAATAGTGGGCAAGCTGGGGGCGATGTTCGTCACCATCCCGGACCCTATAGTCGGGGGAGTTCTGATGGTCATGTTTGGGATGATAGTGGCCGTCGGTTTATCCAATCTACAATTCGTGCAGATGAACAATTCAAGGAATCTGTTCATCATTGGGTTTTCCCTATTGTTTGGAATGGCTCTCCCGTTTTGGACGAAACAGAACCCAGACGCCATTAACACTGGTCAGTGAATTTATTTTCTTGTATGCCTTTCAATCAGTTTGTTTTCTGTTCGTCTGGAAAACTAGTCTAGTACCTATATTCGCTCTACCTCGCCCCACGTAGGGTGGATTTGAGCTGTTCAGGCACTCAATCATCAATCAATGACCTAAACATTTATTTATTAATTTATAAAAATGCACAACGCCTAGGATCTAGGAGGTACGAACAAACTCGAATAAACGTGCACTTGGTTACTTATTGTGACAAAATACTCTATATTAGAGATAGATATTAACTTCCAGCGCCGTAGCCACCAATTTCTAAGTGGTCTGGTTAGATGCGACTGTCGAAGGTACAAGAAAATCTAGGGGTTCCGGGGACATGCTGCCCCGGAAATGTTTTGATTTTCTAAAGCTCTGAAACGCTATTTTCTGCAAAAATGTTTTTGATGCTGACCGGTGGGTATAGCCCTGACTTCAGTAGTCCTTTACACGATTTATATGTCATTCGAAGACTGGAAGTTAGCCTTTTTCAATGCCAGAAATGGAAAAAAGTAGGTCGAAGTCGGTAAGCACCGAAAATTTGGGGGATTTGTTTCAAGAACTGTGACACTGGCGATATTTTTCAAAACAGAAAATTTAAGGGGAATGTATGGTGAATCAGTTCGCGCGTGAATGTGCAAACTTGCCCATCCAAGTGAAATTCACCTGAAATTTTTATTGTTGTTGAAAAATTCACTAATGTCGCATTTTTTGTTAAAAAAATCTTCCAAATTTCCCCTGCTTACCATCTTCAATTTCTGGGATTTCAAAAAGAGGCTAACTTCAAGCTTTCGAATGACCTACAAATCGCGATAATGGCCTAATGTGACAAAAAATACGCTATTCAATATATAGACAGACAAGACAAACAGAAAGATAGACAAGATAGATATTTCGAAAGATAGACCTATATAGATATATAGATAGACAGAAAGATATCGAAATCGTCGCTCAAGTACTTTGGTAAGGAGTGGTGGAAGATGAGGGCACAGTTCAACAGAACAGTGTCAATCAATCAATCAACCAAATCAATCAATCAATCAACCAAATCAATCAATCAATCAAACAATTCAATCAATCAATCAATCAACCAATGAATTACTCAGTCGGTCAGTCAGTCGATCGTTCAGTTTCAAAAAACTCATCACATTAATACCCTTTCCAGCTCACTAATCTCGAGCCCCATAGACCAATTGCATAATACGCCCCAGTGGCCATGAACAAAAAAAATATGAGTCAAGGCCAGAAAGGCAGAAATACAGCAAATGTATGAGAACTCGACTTGAAGTTATTGTTTGTGGCCACCGGGGCGTATTATGCAATTGGTCTATTGTTGACATAAGCTGGCCGATTTATCAACCACATAGTACTAATACACATGCCTTTGCGTTTACTTTCAGGTGTCAAGGAAATCGATCAGATTATAACCGTGCTATTTAGTACTAGTATGGCGGTGGGTGGAATAACGGGGTGTGTACTCGATAACGCCTTACCCGGCACGCCTGAGGAACGGGGCCTGGTCGCTTGGAAGTCTTTAAATATGGACTCCGGTGAAAATTCGTGTGAAACGGCCTCGATCCACGTCTACAATCTCCCTTGGTGCTTGGGCCGAATGAATCGGCTTCGGGTTGCAAAATATCTCCCTTTTGTTGCGTATCAACCTTACAGCGACAGCTACAACTGATAAACTGATGAGGACAAGGAACTTGACGTTTGAACTTATTGTTGAGGTCAACACTTTGGACCTCAATAAGGGACCGATATTTACTGGTTTAGGTGGTGGGTTGTGTGGACGATCCACATCACCCACGTCTGGATAATTTGCTTCGAATATTGCTTGAATTTGAAGGCATATACTTAGGTTTTGATTGCAAAAAGATTTTTGGAGAATACCGTGAAGCAGACAATACCTTTCTTGCTACATTTGGTGACAAAATTCTTTTGTGGTGGTTCGTTGGGTTGGATCCCTACCCAACTCGTCTCCCCAAAGTCTTCCCTTAGCCCTTCCTTTACCGGGCATTACCGGGGAGAGGGGCCGAATTCTCCCCCTCCTTAACTTTTTTTTATCATAGGAGCTATAGCAATGTGCAAACTTGCAGTCTAATTGAATATTCCATAATGTATCTTTTGGCAATTTATTGGTATAGTTATGACGTAAGGTGACGTCACAAACCCGCCATCTAGAACTCACTGTTGGAGTTTTGATGACGTCAAAAATTGTCTTAATTGATTTAAAAGTCGTAAAAAATTTCTAAGGAAAAATCCTAATTAATATACGGTTTTATTTACAGTAATGTCTTAATGGTGCAGGCCACCCATTGATAACAGTTGTTTTTATATAACTGACGGGTTTACCCTCAGAAAAAGAAAGGATTACATACGAAAATGCGTCAATCATAAGTGCAGTTGCTCAGTATGGCAACGAGGAAAATTGCGTAGTCCCCAAATTTATTTAGAATTGTCTGTAAGTTTTAGGAAAAGTCAGGAAGTTTCATAGTGCTAGCTCATGTCGTTGCTGAGTAACATTAGAATATGTCTTGGGTGGGGTTGCTTCGGCCCACTAAGATAAAAAGGCCCCCCTGTTGAGGTAGGGCTAAGGCTCCAACTGCCACATTCTTTTAACCAGTAAGTTAAAAAAGTTTTATGCGCACGGCTTTTAATGCAGTGTAAATTCTATCCATGCGCTACCTTTAAGACAAGAAAATAAAATCTTGATCTATACCGCAGTCAGTTTAAACTGCTGATAATCTTTTTCATAACGATTATGGTGGAAAAGAAGTGTATCAATACAATCAAAACCATGCCAGTTACAGATATATTCTTATCAGTTTTCCATTTAAGGTTCGTTTTCTTTAATATATACGTCCATAATATTGAAATTAATAAAACTGCAGTAACTGGTTGGCATTACACTGGAATGATTGCAAAAATGACCCCAAGTTTGTGCTCTCCTACGTGAGTATGAAGTCTCGGTAGAACTCGACTTACCCAAGGTAACTTCTAGTTTAAATACATAATATCGATGGTTGACAAAGATATACTAAAAATTAGAGCCAAATATATTCATGTGACAAATTATAAATCAATTACGACTGTTCACTAGTTGGAATCTGAAAACTGTAATCCTTTTAATTATCAATTAATGCCAAAAGAATTGTAGTTCTATTACGTTTTGACTTGGTAAATGTTTTACGCCAAAGTTGTGCTTAAAGAACAAGGCTTAATCATAAAGGAGTTGTTATCATTAGTAATAATAACATGCGACCAGGCCTTCTCGGACGCACGAAGAAAAAAATATGAGAGAAAGGCCTGGTCGCAGCTTATGATAAGGAAAGAAGCCGAAGATCTGCTTTCATTAGCAACTTCCCGCCAAAAATATTGTTTTTCTAATACCCATTCGTCAAGTACACCCCCGTGGTGCAATGGACTAGCGCATTGGACTTCTAATTCAAAGGTTGTGGGTTCGAGTCCCAACGGGGGTAAACGGTAGTAACTTTTTGGTAGTAAAACACAAACTGAAAATCAAGATTGGGCCATTGCCCATTCCCCCCCTTCCCGAGTTAGCAATTTTATGATTTCCCATTCCTGTTAAAGTATGACGCTATAGTTTATAATACACATTTGCCACCTTTTCCATTGGTCGGTAGCACATATGCTACGTAACAAAATATCTATCATGCGGCCGTTATTAAAAAAGCAACGAAACACCACGCTTTGCGTTCATCATTGACTCCCAGATTTAAATATAGCTAAGTAGAAATTGTTAACTGCAAAGTGGATAAGGAACGCCACTGCAACATTTTTGTTCGATGCGTAGGTGAGTTAGGTGTCTTACATGACTATATATATTTTCTAGTTCTATTTGGTGCGAATTCAGCTTCTCGGCAAGTCTCAGTGCATCACTGATTTCCATACTCGGACAATGCAAAACTAAAAGGCAAGAAGTCATGAGCTCGGTGGACCTTTTAAAGTCAACGGAGGTGACGTCAGCACCGTTCTTAGAAGGGTTTCATGTCGTATTTTTGAAGATTTTGTTGAAATTTGGACTTGAAGAGATGTGCCAGACGGCTGGTAATCTCTATAATCTGAATATGAGGTCACAACTACTTTTCATTTCTTTATTGTTACTTCTAGTATACAATTATAGCTACTGTAAAATCTAGATTCTTAATTAGAAACATTTATTAGCTAATTGTAATTATCTGAAAACCACAATCTACGACAACAGTTTAATTTCTGTTTTCCATAAAAAAGGACAAGCTTCACTGGCCAGCGGTAATCGCGAAATCATAAGTGGGTGGCTTTCTCCAAACACTTACAGGCATCTCTCAATTTTCCCACCAGATCCTGGACAGAAACAATAATAACAACAAGATCGTAAATGTTTAAGTCTTCCTCAAAGACCTTTTAACTTTTTCGGCTAAGGGATCATCCTTTTTTCATCATTTTCATGCCTCCCCCTTCCCCAAAATGTACAAATATAGAAAATGAAAATTTCGCTGCTGGGTTTCAGGTGTTTTAAATTCTTTTTTTCGTTTCACATTTCGCTTCAACTCTGCATCAACGAACACAAACTGACCCTTCACGAACGCTTAGTGAGCGTTCTCTGAGGTTAGTGCACAATCTTTCTCGTTGAAGCATCGTTTTAAAATCTATACTGCTGAAACAGTATTATCACCATTTCCTATTATTTTAATAAACGTACATGACCCCTAAAGCAGTTCAGTTATACATCAAACAAATATAACCACAGGCCGCCTAAACAACGAATAGTTTATTTTGGGTGCAATCGTACGTTCGATGGGCGCTTGGTTTACCTATTGTCGTTTTGAGCAAATGTAGGGATAGTTTGAAGTTTTCTTTATAATGCAAAGTTCACTATTTACCTCAAGATTCTTGCGGTGAATTTTATTGTTTTTCATTACGATAGCGAGGTTAATGCGTCAAAGCCGAAGTTTGATATTTCCCGTAGAGACCGAACGTTCGAGGTTAATAAGTATTTTATTATATGGCATTTTTCTAAAAACGACAATAACACCGGCGTGCAAGCGGAAATTCTTTACTTCGCACATCTGGGAATGCGCGCGCGCAGGTCATTAACAATAACCTGTAAATCCCGACCGCTCAAGAACCAATCAGAATGCGCGAAGTAATGTTGCCATATAATAAATATTCATATTGAACCCACAAACCTGAAGTTGCTCCATGTTGCAGGAAAACTGGATATCTCTGCCTTTTGACTTGTCACACTCCTGAAATGGGAATTCCACTTTATTCTAACATAACAAAACCAGGTCAAACCAAACCAAAACACATGACAGTACTGTAGGTCACTCATAGAAGAAGTAAATGCTAAAGATGTTAGCCGTTCAACTTTTTAAAGTCTTTGATCAATGATTATTGACAACCGGTGAAAACAAATCCAAGCAGTGGTGGTGGGTTGCCGTGTTTTAATATGTAACAGTATGAAAAGGACAGCACAAGAAAACTACAGATGAGAGTAATTAATATAAAGTAAGAGGACAGTACAAAAATGGCCTAAGTGACGATTTCAGGTGACTTTTCAAAATACTGGGAAATTTCTAGGTTTTTTTTAGTTTTTCTTTTGCAGCTACACTCTCTCCTTAACTAATCTTACGCAACAAATATATTTTCTGGTCACTTTTTTTTCCCTCTTAGTCCAGGAAGGGGGGGGGGAGTTGCTCCCCCCCCCCCCACCCCCAACACACACACACACAAGCACAGAGATTATAGGCTTTTCTCGTCATTACAGAATGAGGTTTTTAGGCAGTCAAAAGCAACGTCATTTGGTAATGTTTGGGAGGAAACTCAACCTGGATTACAAGAACAATGTCTGGGCTACTCAATATGAGTCTGTTGGCCACTGTAGCATTGCATAAAGGGGCAGAATCTTGAGGATTTGTGAAGGGTGGTTCAAAATCGTCACTTATGCCACTTATGCTCTTCAATTTATTGTAAGCATGGTTCACTGAAAAGGCATAACTATAAAACCACTTACACATGTAGCTGTTGTAGGACGGAGTGCAAATTATGGAGAAAGACGAGGTGACTCCTTTGAAGGGCTTACCCTCACTTAAAAAAACCACATTACAAATGAAAACTTTGTCCTAAGGGACTCAATTGCATGGTGTAACTGACAATTTGACATGGATAAATGTGTTGACGTAGAGTGAAACAAGGAATTCAAAATAATTTAAATGGTGATTTCATTTAAGTAAAGAGAACCACATTAATTTAACTTTCAGTGTATCCCTAATTGAAGATCTCCCAAGGGGCATTCTCTTCCTTAATGCATTGGACGGGGCACCCCACCTCTGCTCCATGGTTGAGGACCCCCTCACCTGGCCACATATGAATTTAATTCCTACCCCTTTACCTCAGGATTGCTCACAGCCCCGCATCCCATATACGGTCCTCACCCTCTAGATGGTGCATAGCCCTGTCAACCCACGGCTAAAGAGTCCTCCACCAAACATGTAACAGTGTAACCCTTTAAAGATTCATTTTTTCCTCAATATATTGTAGCAGAAGATCAGGAACTAGTGAATGATAATGTTTACAGGAGTGGATTTAGGGGGGGAGGTCAAGGGGGCCATGACCCCACCCTTTTGTCAGCACATTTGCAAAGGTTTTTTAGGAACAACTCTGAAAATAAATCTTTTGGATTTTCTGGCCTTCTCTCTTCAGAATTTAGGGTTTCAGACTTCCCTTTCCAACTTTTTGGATCTGTTGTTGGTTTACATACATTGTACATATCAAACACCTACCATACCTCTGTTTTAAGTGTTATAAAATAAACTGGCTTGTTGACTTTCTCCATCTGATTATTCTACAGAAAAAAAGATAGCAACAAAACATTACCTCATTTAAAACGATAACATTACTTTGTTTGTAACTACAGTCTGAACTGAAACAAAAATCTTACAAAAAGTGGGAAGTTATCACACAAAATGTATAACAGGGTTCATAATTATACATATTTTACCTCTAAATTTCATGACTTTCCATGAACTTATTTTACAAAATCCATGACCTAAAATTGATGGGTTACATGTATGCAGCTGTTTGCCATGACGTGAGGATATACATAACATGTAATTTTACTTCCTTCACACAGAACTGATTTTCCGTAATGTTCCATGACCATTTTCATTTTCCAGATTCTCCAGGCTTATTACTAAAATAAAATACAGAAATTCCGAGACTTTCCAGGTTTTCCATGACCTGAGTTAACCCTGGTACATGTATAAACTAATGAAAGCTGATTTGCTGATTTCTACAATTGTACCTTAATATAATAGTCCAGTCTCCAGTCCATGTCAACAACATGAGGGTAGGAACTACTAGTGCTGAAATAAGACCAGTTTGCAAATGTCATTAATGGTATTTGAAAACATGTCATATTTTGACATAATTTTTTCACTATAAGGTTGAGACACACTGTTTAGTCACTCCAATGGGGAAAAGCTGAAACTGTCTTGTGTGTAACTGATCAGTTTGTTCAGAAAATTTGAAGTTGCTTTCTCGATCATTACATGTATGTTTGCAAACAGTATTGGAGTTTTATTGTAATTTCTGTTGCCTGGGGGAATAAGTGGTTCTTCTTCGGAAGTGTGGTTTTCAAATGAGTTTATTGCCTTGTTGACAACATACATGTAGTTCTTTGAATACTGGCACCCCGATTTAACGAACTGACTGTGTCTTTTCCTAGATTTGTTTAAAAACATTTTGCGTGGTGTAGAGGGCCAGTAATAAATTAATTTTTATATTTTTGAACTAGTTAGCAATCTGTCATAGTATAACTTACCCGATTCATCTTTCCCATTGGCAGTCAATTAAAAGAAATATCTAAGAATCTACAGTAATGTGTGGCAGTGGTCATCATACATGTAACGTGGAAGACGACTCAACAAAGTTGAAAGCATTACTTTGGTTTAAAAAATCTTACAACTTAAAGATTCTCAAATATTAACTTCCGCACATGTCATATCTTGTTATTTAATGAGGATGTGTAGTTAAGTTTAATATATATTGTTAAAGGAAATTTTGCAAAGTATATTGTGTTAAAACCTTAGCTTGGGAACAAAAATCATTCTGCCAGTCTTACCTACTCAACAAGACTTCAACTTGTGACTTTTGTTCCTGAAAAGATAAAAAATTACTCAAAAGACAGTTCTTTATTCTGCTATATGCTAACAGAGCCTCTCCTTTACCTGCTCGACAAACACAAAAGATAGGCTCTGCAGAAATTGTGTCATTTTTCTGTTGAGTTTACGATATTATGTATAATTATTCTACCAGAATCATGATAAAAACAAAACTTGTCACACAGGTTTTAAATGTCTGGTTTCATTTCTTGTGCTTGTTCATTAGGTATAACTTGATGAACAAGATAGTTCATGGTGTCATGAAGCCAGTTTTTAAAACCTGTTGATCTCTCACATGATCCCACGATGCTTAGACATGCTCAACAGAAAAATGACATGCTTTTGTCATTTCAACAGAATCCTATACTTCACATTCATCAAGTAGTCAAAAGAAATGTTGTGTTAGTAGGGTATCAGCTCTTATTCAAATCGGCATTCAAGTTCCTCATTAAGATCTCATTCTCAATAACTCAATCCAGATCAGAAACACATGTTAAAAATCCAATTATAATATTACAAGTTGTATATGTACATGTACACGAAAATAATTTATTATTTTGTGTGTATGAAAAAAGCAAGACCTAGATGTAATTAGTTATAAATATTTCTGTAAAAAACTCACCTCAAAATACTTAATAAAATAATCTATCCTTTCTGCACCCCATT
>JAOEHT020089673.1:0-13151 GCA_025448195.2 Parazoanthus atlanticus | reverse complement strand
CAGTTTCCACAGCGTCGGGAACAACCATACCACGCCTGTCAATTAAACTGTAACAAAACACTAATATTAGACACTTCGTAAGTACCAAACTTGATCTCTGAAGTTAGTTTGGTTTCTAGCAGTTCATAAAATTAATATCTGTGATGTATCTCAGTTAATCAAGGTTAAGAATTCTCAAGATCAATATCAAGTTGTAGTATGCGAGTTAATCGTCAACATTGCAGCTTGGTGATGCTGAATTACCGAAACGCAGCTCACGAGGTCGAACCAAAAGCACATACAGGCGCCTCTGGCAGCCGCTATACGGTCCATGTCTGACTTCAGAGCACAGTCTACAGCCAGTTGGAATGAGCTGTACATAGGTGACAGACCATAACACCGGGATTACCCTACTCTTTTCGAGAAGTGCGTTGGTTCTTTTAAATCCCCTGATACAATGTCGAGGGACTAGACCAGCGGCTTAACAAAAAAGAAAAAGAAAAAGTGAAGGAAGACCTCAACCAGGTCAGGGTTTGAACCTGGGGCCTTCTTGTTGGCAGTTAGAGATCTTACCAACTGCACACACACACACACACACACACACACACACACACACACACACACACACACAGTAACTTTGAACCTACATGTACAGATCCAGTTGAATTTTTTTCCACCGTTTTTATTGCTATATGACTCTTTTAATGTATTGGGTTTTTTCTTCACTCTGAAGTTTGAGTTGGTCTGGGATCCCAATGCTACATGTATCGAAGGAATGACTGCAGGTTTCTAAGATTTCAGAAGGGAGTAGAATGCAACCCAACTATTTTGTGTATTGTGTTTAAATCATGAATACATAACGTCATTTACCGTAAAAGCTTGAAAGAAAAGTTGGAGCCTTCCCAGGGCCTATGGTACACTTTCTTTTAACTTAATCAAATAGACGAAAAACTCGACACAAAAAAATAGTTATGATATTTTAAAGCTCTTCCTAACTATGTGGCCAATTTATTCATCATGCAAACAAATGTCAACCAAGATCATCGTTTAATCAAGTTCCTTTCGTTTCCTTTCCTCCCCACTCCTCTCCTTTCGCATCCCGTCCTCTCCTTTCCCGTTCTGTCCTTCCCTGTCCTGTCCTTTCCCATCCCGTCCCATCTCCTTTCCCGTCCCATTCCATCATGTCCCATCCCATCCTGTCCTGTATCAAGTCCACTTACCTAGGATGCAAGGGTCCACACACAACCTGTACACAGTTCCCCCACATTGAGCCAGTGCTAAAAGGGTTGTAGTTGTCCTGCCCCCTTCTGGCTGAAAAGGAACCTTTGATCTACAGAAGAAGAAAAACAACAGCTCTACTGAGTTCAACACCTTTGTTGGGATGATTCTGCAAGCTGTGACCAGTCATATAAAACTGGGTATTGCTTAAAGCGGAATTCAAACAAGTATGTACAGTACAAGGGTATCTCAACATTTATGGGGAGAAAATCATTTTAAAAAATTAGGTTTGGTACTTTTCTGCTCTGCCTCTGCTGATACACGCTTACTCAGAACACATATTAACCACTTACATCTTCGTTAGTGGTCTGGTTAGATGCCGTCAGGTAGGTGTGAAAACCTGTCAGTCCCACTATGGACCAGATGGAGAAGAAGCAAACAATGGCCTCCAAAATAGTACCAATGGTTAAGGAACAAACTTACATACGCTAATTTACATGCAACAAGAGGCAACTGTGAGTTGTATACCCTTCAGGGTTCTTCCTTAATCTCACTACCAATACATTTCAGGTACTCCCCGTGGGGCTTTTCAGCAACCTGTTCACAGCAACTGCTATATGGTTCAGTGGTTGAGGGTCTCAGCCAGACTGCTGTCAGTGGCTTACAACCCCCGACCAGGTCAGGGATTGAACCCGGGACTTTCTGATTTGCAGTCAGAGATCTTACCAACTGTGCTAACCTCACACACACACTCACTATACAGAGCTTTCAATAGAAGGCACTACCAGTGGTTTACCACCGCCTACTTGGGCTCGAACCGCTGGCTATTCAGATCATGATATGATACTCTTTTTTAAAACTGGCCAGAACAATCGATTCGAAAAGCCTATTCTTTCTGTTTGTCATGTCCTCGAGAACTTCAGCTGTGTTTTTAAGTAATATCTTCCTTTTGAAACGATCTCCAACTTTAAATTAAATACTTTCTTCTAATTCTCCAACCTTGCCCTGTGTTCATGTTATTTGTTTTTGTCTTTTACGATCTCGATGCAAGACGCCTGTCAGTCTGCGCATGCTGTAGCCTCGCTTTGGATCACGCAACCTGTGAGGAGTTTCGGAAGCGAAGCGTAGCATGATTGCAACTTCCTTGATATTTTTCAATTAAAACTATGGTTCAGATGTTCAAGAGGTCACAAACTGTAACGGGTAAGTGATATGGCTGATAAGTGATCGGTCAAACGAGTATCTTAGGCAAAATTAGAAACGTGACTCGCTACGTTTCTCTGACTGCTGGCGATCGATCTTGCATGTCGTTAAAAACAGGTTTCAAATTTAACATTTGCTTAGCAGTTAGGAAGGATTCACAAAAGCAAGCAGGATTAGGAAAAAAATTTGAAACATGAATGATGATCCATCGTAACGTGTTGAATGATAATAAAAGTGAAAGATGTCAAAAATAGGCATTCTAAAGTCAACTAACTGATATTTATGGCTATAAAGTATTTTTTAACTTCTTAATTGTTTTGCATGTTACATGGGTGAAAAACATCTGTTTATAAGTACTATGAAGGCCCTTATTTATTACTAAAATGCAGGAAAATCCATCATAGAGACACAAAATTAAAATTTTCTGAGGGGCATGCCCCTTAGAGGCTCAGGGCCTTGGCTCCGAGAAAAGTCCCTCAGCTGCCTACTTTTGTCTTTTGGCCACCTACTTTAAAAGTTAATGAAAGCTCTGAGTATATAAATTTTTTGGACTTCTTAATGACGTTTCATGATATAATAAACTAAACCATTTCGAAGGACCCACGGTATGCAGCACCAAATTCCAAAACTAGGCATTAAAAAGTAGACGCACGTTTACTTTAACAACTCGCGACAACTGTGTCTTGAAGTGCCATGATAATGACTCTAGACTACTCTCTGATTTGAATAAAGATTCACGAATGATCACAAAATACAATTTGAAATACAGTACTATAACACACCATACAAAATAACGCATGCCTTGTTAGTAAATATTGAACGCTCCTTCCATAGAAAGTTTCACTTGAACACAAAGGGCCGTATTTAACACTTGAATCAACAACTGTGAAACAAATTCAAGAGCACTGGCTATCTTTAACCAGGGGTTTCAAAAAGATGAACTAGTACATGTAGGAGTTGGAACAGGCAGAGTAGGAGTTGGAGGTTTATCGAGGGCTAGAGATACTCGCACAGACAGAGTAAAACTGTGGTGAAAAATAGGCATCAGAAAAAAGACTTGTAAACGTTGCTTGCAATGCATGACACCTTGTTTTGAAACCCATATGACTTTCAAATATCACAGATTTTTAAGATGCAAAATGTCTGTTCAGATAAGTACTGTCAAGTGCTGAATGAGTTAACATGTTAATTACAACTCCAAACTTCCCTTGTATAGCTCAGTAAAATGAAAGCAAAACTTGGTTCCTCTGACAGCTTTCTGATGAATAAATTTTAAGCATTTTTTAAACTTTCAACACCAAAATTGAGAGAATTTAAGACACTTGTTACTGTCTACAGCTGTAGTTGTCAATAAACATAATTATTTGCAAAAATACACACTGTGACACAAATTAGTGAAACAGTGCCAATTGTTATTTCACTCTAACTGAAATGAAATGATCATTAAAAATGACAAACTTATAGCTATTAACAAAATTTTGCAAGAGTTTGTACTAAAAACTAGAATTCTGAAACATTATAATTATTTATTATACGGCAAAGACATTTCACGCATTCTGATTGGTTATTGAGCGGTCCAGATGGATTCCCCGTAATGCCTATAGGCATCACGGGTTATTGTTGATGACCTGCTTGCATGCATAACCGGATGTGCAAAGTAAAGAATTTCTGCTTGCCTGGTGTTACAGTTGTTTTTAGAAAAAGATGCCATATAATAAAATAATTACATGTATTAACCTCCAACGTTCGGTCTTTACGAAAAACATCAAAGTTCAGCCTCCACGCATTGCAATACAGCAAGAACTCAGTTTGATATTTCCCATACAGACCTCACTCTCGGTTAAAAAGTAGTAAGTATCGATCATTTGTATATAAAGTAAAGAACCTTTAAGGCCAAAAGCAGTAAATCTTGCAAATTGAAGACTTTTTTTAGGACTTAAAATGCAACAAAAATAAGACTTTTAAGGATCTGCTGGAACTCTGTATTCACACTGCACCATAACAAATGACAATGAGGAAAGCTACTTCCCTCACAGTACCTTATTAGCATGTTTTCCTATTCCCATTAAAAAGTTGTCGGGTTTTATGTCCCGATGGATGAAATTCTTGTTGTGAACATATTCAACACGCCCAATCATCTGAAATGAAATAAGAAGCAACCAAAATTAATATAATACTTAGCAACTCAGTGTAGATAAATCAAGACAACACAAAATATTTGGCATTGTTATATTTACTACCAAGCTTGCAAAAAATTATATAGTAATCAGGTCATAGACCCTTTTATAGTTCCATCACCATCTTGGCTGGGGGCAGTCGTGGCTAAAATTACATCAAATATATCGGAAAATCTTAAGATTTTCAACCCTTGTAACTCCACTATTATAACTTGAATTTTGACAAAGAAACATCTCTTAAAAGGTATTGATAAGGAAACTAAAACCCTTAAAACAAGAAGAACATTTTAAGGCTAAAATGTTTGTAATCAAAATTCAAAATATCCTTACAAATCCCTAAGTCTAAACTTAAGGATTTGTATGGAGTTCTAAAATTTTGATCACAAAGAAATAATCTCTGTATCAAGACTTCTTTTTCTTGTCAAAACCCTTTTTTTACAAGTAAAAACCTGACGTCAAAAACTGAGTTATAAGTGTTGAAAGTTGATCAATTTCCAATACTGACACTGGCTGTAGTTTTTGCCATGACTGCCCCCAACCAAGACAGTGACAGAAACTTTGAAATGGTTTATTGTGCAAAAAATGAAGAAACTAAATAGAATATACATCAAGAAAATGCTACATGTGTTGTGCAAGACATTATAAACCCATCTTTAAAACTCTTTTTTACCCACTGTACTTATAAAAAAGGTAGTTCTTGTTGTGAAAAAAACTGGTAGTTCTTGTTATTAAAAATCTGTGTACACCTGTATATAATATAAATCTATGTAAAAACAATTGCAGCTTATTTACTATTAATCTTGCTGATTCTCAGCCTCGTCAGGTAATAGCCACCATCTTCAAAGTGAATTCCATGGAATCACTTTCAAGATGGCGGCTATTGGCAGCTATTGCCTGACATGATCGATGTATTGAAGTACGGTTGGTGTGAACACAGGTCAAGTCGAGGAAGGAAGATGAAATCAATAAAATTGAATGCTTAATATCTTGTTATATCCTTTGTATTTTACAAGTTTGACTACAGTTTGCAGCTTTAAACTAAGAATTAATAAATTTTTTATGGAATTTTTTCAAACTTGACAAAAAAAGGAATTATGACATGATTTACCGCAGAATTTCAGTTTAATTCATTGGTCATTTTTTTCTTCGTTCTTGCCTGTAATTAGTTACAACATACATGTGACATTGCCATACTGTGCATCTTAATTAAAGTTCTGTCATTAATATATAGTATGGATGAGGTTAACAAAACAACTTTGCAAAAAATCAAGATTATCCGACTTTTGAACAAGTTGTCAGAAACCTGAATTGTGGCCATTCATTGTTTTTCTTGAAGGTACAAAATGTTTGGTGTTACTGACAGCAGTAATTTTTTTCAACATTTAAAGCTTGGGAATATTCATAAAATTTTAAAAACTAGATTGAATAAGTAAACAATAAGAATTAATGCATAGTTTTTCTTAAGCCCGGGAATACAATAAGACCTACTTCTTCAAAAACTATTGTAAAGACTAACTTTAATTTACTTAAGGCTGTGTGGCCACTGGGAATACAAATATGAACTGAAAAGTACTTAAATACCTGATCTGCTAACATCAAAACTGTTTTCATAGTAAAATGCCTCGAGCAAAAGTTGAAGAGATCTTCTAAGCTTGGTCCAAGCAGATCCATTACTAGCACATTATAGTCCTTTTCTGGTCCATACCACCTGTTTATGAAAAACGTAGAACAATTTATGAATCATCTATTCTGTACAATATCAGTCACATGTACATGTATGAACGGAATTCCTTGTACTTTAGTTATCATACACATACATGTATACAAAATAAAATTATTCATTTAAAATCTGTGATTAAAACAGAGAAATAATTAAAACATGTTTTAAGATATCAAGCAGAGGTAAGTTGAACAATGACAGGAAACTAACAAAGTATTCTTTCACTGGCCAGTCTGAGCTTAAAATTGGTCACCCCTGGCTCAGTCAGGCCAATGCTAAATAGATTCCATCCATGACTTTGAGAGGAAACTGAGTCACTCTGAGTTGTTATTATTAATATTTTAAAGTAAGAGATGTGACTCAGAAAGCAGGTGGCTCTAAAACCTACTTTTGAAATTCAAACTCTCCATGAAGCACTTTCTAAAACAAATACTTCTTAGCCGGCATTATGGTACAGTGTATAAAGCTGTCAAATTTGCTGATTGCAAGCTGATTTTGACAACCCTGACACTACAACATGAATTTACAAGCAGTTATCATATCAATACAGTATGTATTTATGGACCGAGTGGGAGAGCAAGACAGCAAAATATTTGGCACATGAATTGAGCATAGTGAGGTCTAAAGCTGATGACCGAGAGCTGAATATTTTCCCATTTGGCCTGAACCTGTCTCAGTCAATACGTAATTTATCAAATGATATTTATAACAAGTTTAGAGAAAGAAAAGAGAAAGTTACTTTCTGATTTCAGTGTTCTAGCTAGTTAAAAAATACGAAAGGGTACTCTAATTTACATATCGAAAATATCAAGTGAAAACCTACAACTTCTCTGCACTTTATTACAATTTTAAGTTATAAGAAAGGTTTGTGAAAAGAAAATGACAGCGCGCTGCATGAAAACAAAAGGGTGCCAAGAAAAACAACAGGGCGCAGCACCCTCTCATTTTGGCCTAGCTAGAACAGAGAACATACATGTTGTTACATGGCCCATGCACTTGACATTTTTAAAGGTTTCTATATGGGACATTTGAGTGGGGAGATACGGGTCATAATTTAAATTATGATAGAGGAAGACTAATAAATAACAATTATGTACAGCATACAAACTACTTGAAACAGAACTTACTTAATTTTTGGTATGCCAACACCACCCTGAAGGATTTTGTACAGTTTCGATTCATATAAAAGTTGTGGATGTCTTGCCTTGGCTGACTCTAGTTTCACAGCAACTTCCTGCAACAACAAGCAAGAAAGAAAATTCTTGTGATTATTTGAATTATTTTTTTAGACCAGTCCTGTACAATTAATAATAATAATAATAAATTAATAATACTGATACTAATAATAACAATAATAATAATATAATGATAGTTTGACATAACATTTGCTAAAAAGTATATAAAATTCAGGGTGTGAAATTTGGGTATTTTTTAACCGGCCCTAAATGTTCCGTGATTAAATTGACTAAGATTTTAACTGGTCCTACTGGGCCGGTTATCTGTGATTTTAAAACAATTTTACTGGCCCACAGCGAAATTTGCCAGCTTTTGCCAGTAATCCAGCGCTAATTTTGCACCCAGAAATTATTATCTTATTATATAGTATTTTAGCCTTTATAATATTATAATAACAATAATAAAGTTAACAATTAATTGTGTAAAATTAATATTTTAAATAGACTAATTACCAATAAAGTAGATAAGTTATAATTAAAATTTATCTTACTTTTAGAATTTGTACAATGAAATTATACGAATATCTCCTTTCATTTTGGTTTAAATTAGCACAATGTTCTTCAACTTGGATAATCTAATTATTTATTTTCTTCAGAGAGTTGTATCATCATGCTAAATACATGTACAACCATGTATCTACAGTGTTGTGTGTGTAATGAGCGGGTGTGCATGAGTGAATATTATTAATATTTGTTTTTAACACACAAAAGCATATTTCATATCCTCAATCCGCAATGTGTTCTTTTTTATTATAATTTATAGACAAAATGCAAATTTGTTGAAAAGGTTTTTAGAAAGGAATTTAGGGTATGATGGAAACTTTTTGACTGGGAACCTTCAGAAATAATTGTCCAAGAAGTTTTCAGAAAGCTTTTGATAATAATTTTTAAAAATTTTAGGAAAATCTTCAGCAAATGATCAATATCTTCACTACATGTAGTGAGGATAAGAAAATTATACCACAGTGACTGTATATTTTTCCAGTAAAATGCTGAGTCATGTCTACACATCTAATTTAATTTTTATAATTTATTCTATGAAATGAAACAAGACCCAGTGTCTCCTCTAGATTATTTGTGGTAAGGGTCAGGTTGTAATCACTCCCGAGAGGGGGAGGGGGGTACTCAACCTAAGTTTGGGTAGGGAGGGTCCGCCCAGACAGTCAAACCCTGACCCTGTTTATGAGAAAAATTCTCAGAAATTCATATCCTGTTCATGATTTTCAGCTCAAATTTCACACATTTATTTGCTAAACATGTAAATTCTAGACCCTGTTTATGATAAACGTTTGAAAGTCCAAAAATTATATACCCTGTTTATGATCAGAAGGTCGAAGAGGTATACCATGAAGGGTGGCACGTCCCCGTATAGCTTATATATGGGAGTACCCCCCTGGTAATCACTGTCCTCTTTATCATCCCAAGGCAAGGACTTGAATCTAGCAGCAGTGAACCAGTGACAATGGAGTTACACTGGCATGCACACCAGCTGTCTGGTCTCACATTTACCAGTGATGGTAAGCAATTAATATGTAATTAGTATGGAATATATGAAACATAAATATTTCAAGTAGTTTAAAATAATTTTATCTTTAGAAGAACATTCCTTAGGATGTAAATTTGTTACATTTAGATCCTCACCTGTTAGAGCAAACCTTTAAAATTTTTATTGTGAGTGCATTTCGAGATAAACTACTGTACATACTTGAAATGCCAGGACCTGTACAATATACGTACAAATGGTTTTTTAACTGAAAGATCTGACAGAAAAATAAAAAATGTATTAAAAATGATTTTTTCAAATGGAAACCATGAAAAGTCCTTTTTACAGTAGTTTAGGTAGACCTACTTTTTTTTTATTAATTTATTTCATCTATACATTTAAAATTATAGTATATTACATTGAGTAATTCCAGCAGCATTCTATGCTACAGTAATTAAGAACTGCTGCCTTTGAGGGCTTACATAAACCCCATTACTTGGTCTTGTTTGAGGAAAATTTCAGTGCTGCGGATGCTCCGTTTTAACATTTTCTGGTGTAGCCCCTTGGACTTATATTATTTCATGGCAATATCAAACACGTTTACAGTCAGAGGAAGTGATGTGAGAACCGTAATCAGAAGAGTTTCATAAATTATAGATTTTAAAATTACAGACAGCAAGCTCAAAAACTTGAATAAAAACGTCAGCCTCAGGTCTGATTCCACCTTTCAGTGAAGGAAATGGAAGCCTCCAACTGTCTCTTAGCCCTAGAAAGCTTTAGGGGTGGTCAATCTGACCACCTCCCCTCCCAGGTAGACCATAAAATGATGTTTTCTTACTATTTCCAATAATATATCCATGATAGTGGCCAAAAATCCAAGATGGTGACCATTTTGAATTTTTGTATTTGTTGCCATGGCAACAGCTGCCAATTAATTGACCATTTTTTGTATGGAAGTTAATAAGTGGGTCATGTACTAATTGCATGCCAAAAGGCATGCACTAATTCTTAACCGTTTGGAAAACCATGGCGGGGAGGGGGGTCAAGATGACCCCGTTCAACAAAGTAGTATTTAACAATCATCTTTTGGACTTGTTATTTCGATATTTAGAAAAAACATTATGCAATGACTGTTTTGTCTTTCATGAGTTATTATTCTGGGCATTTGGAAAAGGCAATAAATTATTTTGGAACAAGAGAGACCCGTCGACTTGTCGCTGTCTTCAACTCGCTCAAACAAGTCTTGAACTTTTATCTAAAACCTTGCCACGATCTTGGAAACTAAGTATGGTTCTCAGGTCACTTCTATTAACTGTAACATTTTGCATCTTAACAAAATGAGTAAGATGTAGGGCAAGGTAAAGCCTTTTCATTTGTTCCCAGGTTCATACTTGCTTTCTGGTGGAGAAGAAGCTGTGCTTGTGCTGTGGCAGCACCAGACACATCACAGACAGTTCCTACCCCGGTTGGGAGGGCCAATTGCCCATGTGACGGCTAGTCCTGATGACTCCCTGATTGCTGTCAGTCATAAAGACAATGGTGAGGGAGATTCCATGAACACCTACCATATATACCCATGTATAAGTCGATCCCATACATGTATAAGTCCAACCCCATTTTTTAAGTCAAAATTGACTCTTTTTTTAAAAAAATTGTAATGATCCAGTGAGCAGCACAAAGCTATGACAGTTTGAATTGTTTTAGTATCTATAATATGTGTTACTGTTATGACTATATAAGCCAATACCCTAAATATATTTAAGTTATCTTTTTTTCAATTGTTTTTTTATAAAAATACTTTGTATTTACAAAAAGGGTATAGTAAATTGTTGTTGTTGTTGCTGTAGTTGTTATAAAAAGCTTAGTTCTATTGCTATCAAAGACCTTCCCCCCTTTCCCGGATACTTGAAGCTTTTGATGTGGTCTGAATCATTTAGCACAAACTGTATGTTAGACATGTCAATTATGGTAAATGATTTACTTGTGTATAGTCCTACCCCAAACTTTGGACCAGAACTCAAGATTGTAAGAAGGTGCAGCCTATATGTGGGTATTTTAACTAATCAATCATGTTATTCCTTAGTGATCAGGCTTGTGTCTGGAATAGAACTGAAGGTGAAACATACCATACAAGGGCTACGGCAAGGTAATCTTATAGCATGAATGATTCTCAGTGACTATAAATAATAATATTTGTAATAAATAAATCTTTATTAGGGCTCCAAGTGGCTTTTCTGACCTAATTTACAAATATATAATCATTATATACAATACAGTGTTCTGGCTAGCTAAAAAACCGAAAGGGCACTCTAATTTATACATCATTCATTATGAATATTAATAAAGTGAATAACTACCAGCAATCATTCGATTGTGCATGACAATATCGAAAATATTACATGTATAAAAATCTACAACTTCTCTGCACTTTATTACAATTTTACATTACAAGAAAGTTTTGTGACGAGAAATGACAGGGTGCTGCATGAAAACGAAAGGGTGCTGAGAAAAATGACAGGGTGCAGTGCCCTTTCATTTTGGCCTAGCCAGAACACTGCAATGAAATAGTTAACTATTATAAAAATATAATTGAAAAATGTAATCTCTTAATTTACTCCTGAACATTTGGAGGCTGCTGCAATCAGTGATAGCAGATAGACAGTTGGTAAAGAGTTCCTGACACAAAGTTACAGATTGGTATAGAAAAGATTGCTGCCAAGCAGCAGATTTGTATCCTGGAATGTCCAACTTGATCACTCGTATTTCTTGTAGTGAAGCTCTAGTA
This sequence comes from Parazoanthus atlanticus, assembly GCA_025448195.2. Taxonomy (NCBI): domain Eukaryota; kingdom Metazoa; phylum Cnidaria; class Anthozoa; order Zoantharia; family Parazoanthidae; genus Parazoanthus; species Parazoanthus atlanticus. The sequence continues at coordinate 1,351 of JAOEHT020089673.1, read as the reverse complement.
ACAAAGTGAGAACAGAGATAGCTGCAGGCTAGCTCCTTTACACACTTGACAGTGAGAGTGCCGACAGTAACTATAAACTATGATAATCAAATGAAATTTGTCACAGTAAGTTGAAGGTATGTGCATGCCTTGTTAAGAGTCATGCAGTGCTTTGCACATTCTAAAATAATTTTATGGTAATTGAGTCACAAATGTTGTCTTAGTTTTGAGTCTCAAATTTGTAAACTTTTTATGCTTGTAAATTATACATACATGTAATTCAGCCCATGGCTGCAAGGTATTAGTGAATGAAGTTATTATTGTTATTATTAATAGCGGTGTGAAAGTGTTTTGATGCTATATCCCTAAATAAACATACATAGGGTGCCAGACAGTCTTATGTTTTGGAACGTTTTCCTGACTTCAGGTTTAGACATGCATCACGTTTCTTCTGTATCAGCAACCTACAAGTCAGCATAATTTGTAGAATTTAAACATGAGAATATTTCTGCTAGACACTTCATTCTCTCCAACTATGGTGCAGCTTTTTTCCCCTTGAAATTCTATATTTTTAGATATGTTTGTCTGATGTCTATCTTTTTTTAGTCTGATAGTGCATTTTATATTTGTTCGCTAGCTGCTGCAGTATCTATGGCAATGGCTTGTGATCCACGAAGCAAAACACTTGTAATGAACAGCATGCCAGGAATACTTCAATTCTACCAACCACAGTCCAACCATCATGCCTTCAGTGTACGTTTCTCTCTGCAGTGGATAGTTAGTTATTATTTTTACTACTGATCAACTTAATTACTACCAAAGGATGTGCTCTTGAGATATTTTGCTGTAAATCATCAGTGCAATAAACACCATGGTGTAAAGGGTACACCATGGTTGCTTCACTGTAGAAGGTAGCTTCAAATTTTTTTACAGTCAGGCAAAATTCACAGACTCTGCTTCCAATGTTAAGTGCCCAGGGGGTACTCAACCTAAGTTTGGGTAGGGGGGTTCCACCCAGACACTCAAACCCTGACCCTGTTTATGAGAAAAATTCTTGCAAATTCATACCCTGTTCGTGATTTTGAGCTCAAATTTCACACTTTTGTTTGTTAAAACATGTAATTTCTAGACCCTGTAACTTATGATAAACATTCCAAAATCCAACGATCCTATACCCAGTTTATGATCAGAAGATCAAAAAGGCATACCCTGAAGGGCAGCACGTCCCCTTATAGCTTATATATGGGAGTACCCCCCCCCCCCCAAAATCAGGGTTAAGTGTTACATGTTTTGAGGAGTGGTTCCTACTCTTAATTCTTTTCTGTCCCAAAAAAATTGGGTTAGGTTACAGGACACTTTCTATGTCAAGTTA
>JAOEHT020089602.1:0-13151 GCA_025448195.2 Parazoanthus atlanticus | reverse complement strand
AACAGCTGTCCAAAGTCGCGCCAAAATTTAGTGAAATTTCACTTGTTTGACCGTGAGGGAATTGGGGGACTGGTGCTGCACGTAAAACTCGCCGTTTTTCAAGGCTTTTCGAACGTTGGCGCATTGACTGACAAATTGTTAAAAGAACCGCTTTCACCTCACGGCTGGGCCTGGGGCGAAGGCTACGAGAGAGCATTTTTGAGTGCCGCGAAATTCTGTTAGCCACTATATAATGTTTAAGAGGATTTAATCTCAAGGCTTCTATATTCCTTTATTTTGAGGCGATAAATTTTGTGTTTATAGTTTTTTTACTCAACTGAACTGATGATAGTTTCCAGTCATCGTAAACGAGGTCGACCTCGGAGCAAGAAGGAAATTACTCGAAACTACAATAAATTTTGACTTGATTTTAAAATATGTTTGTCATGTTGGTTGTGTCTTTAGCGGGACTCCTTGCTTGTTTTGCTCGCGAGACGAAATTTAGAGGGACGGGAACAAAACTTCGTGAGCAAAATACACAAATAAAAGTATATATGTGAGGCAGGAAGAAAACCAAACAGCGAGCAGCGGTTTTGAAATAAGTACCCGTAGCATCTGAAGTTTGTCCATCAAGAAGGCGAAGTATGATTGTGGTGATACTGATAGCTCGCCTGCATCAGCAAGCCAAAGATTGTACTGTTCAGTCGCTTGGGGAGTTGATTGTTCTTCTTCGACTTCGTTGGTCATCAACAATCGAAGTTCAAGCTACGGTATATAAATGATTGAAACGGTCGGCCGCCGGTGACTCCATCGTATCGAAAGATATATTCAATCGCTACAGACGGGACTTCAAACTAACTCGTCCTCATTTGCAGCAGTAACTTTTTCGGAGTCTGTCCATGTTTTGATGACAGTTTATATTTTGCAGCTCTCACATTTCGAAAACACGTACAGACAGTGCGGCTTGTGCATATTCACACTAACTTCCACAGTATTACTTTGACATTTGTCAAATTATTAAGAGAGCTGAGATCTGAGTTGCATGGATTTATGTAACTTGAAGGCTGAGATCTGAGTTACATAGATCTATGTAACTTGGAGGCCGAGATCTGAGCTACATAGATCTATATATCTTGAAGTCTGAGATCTGAGTTACATAGATCTATGTAACTTGGAGGCCGAGATCTGAGCTATATGGATCTATGTAACTTGAAGGCTGAGATCTGAGTTACATAGATCTATGTAACTTGGAGGCTGAGATCTGAGCTACATGGATCTATGTAACTCGGAGGCTGAGATCTGAGCTACATGGATCTATGTGACTTGAAGGCTGAGATCTGAGTTACATAGATCTATGTAACTTGAAGGCTGAGATTTGAGCTACATAGATCTATGTAACTTGAAGGCTGAGATTCTGAGTTGCATGGATCTATGTAACTTGAAGAGAGTTGAGAGTCATTCATCACTGCAACTTGATGGGACCCTGTCAAACTTGTTAGCCATGAAACTACAATATCTTGAAGAATCTGTTCCATTCTTCAATTTCTGCCCTACACAATGTCTACTGGAGAGTTCAAAGAAAACAGCCACAGCATACAATGCTGAGCACAAGTGAAGTCATAAACTTATCAGTTGTTTGTTTCACACGACGCTGTATCAGTCACAAATAACATTAAACAATGTTATTAAAACTGATTCCATAACCAGATGGATGCATGTTCTCAATAATAAACAGTTAAAATCACAATTCAGCATTAACGATTTGCAATGACGATGTTTAAATACCAAACTTTTAAAACCACCAGAGAACTGTTTATTTTGATTAAATGTTGCGTTAATAAACTCTTAGTGTATTTTTTCATGTTCTACACCAAAAAACGACCACCTTCGTTTGCATAGCCCCGGAAAATATAGATAAAGGTCAATTTCCAGATTTTTACTGAAATCTCCAGATCAGTTTGGGCTTCCAACTCCAGATTTCCAGTGTTTCAAGGTTGAGATGTCTGAGTAAAGCCCCCAGTGCATTTAGTTGCTGTTCAACAGCCAACCGGTCGTACCTCCTTCCACCAGTTGTGACGGTAGAGGTATTTAAGCACTTCTTCCTCCTCTCTTGGCACACAAATATAAAAAAACCCGAATCTAGTTTTAGGCATTGGCGCCCTAACCAACCGCGCTGGAAACGAGTGATGGAGTCTGTAATGAATGAATATCAGCCACCCGTCCAGGCCCGATCTCCACATCATACCAAAGTTATACTCGTAATAAATGTATAAATCCAAGTACAACGATAATCCCGGATCCCAGAGAGCCACCATTCCTTTTCTGAATCGCTTATCTGTGACGGTTATTCCTTTTTGTTTACAGGCAGCCACAAAGTGGTCGAATTTGATTTTGGAGAACTGTTCGCCTTTCACCGCCATATCGACATCATAATCCCAAGGCAGCGGCCCTTGGTTTCTTCGCGCTCCGAACAGTGAACCATACATGAGCCAGTGGTCCAGTGAAAACGAGTCCAGCACCAAATGAGCTCGGTAAGTCAAGTTCACGAGCCCAGCTCTGTCGTGACTACGTTGGACACACTTCATTTTTGACGCTTGTCTTGTATACCGATCGTAGCTCGGCAAGTTGAAGTACACGTAGACACTAAACAAAGCGCAAACAGTCACAAAGGTACAGAGCGGAGCACCACGCCGTCGTTTGCATGCCAAAGCCATTCGTTCTTGGTCTAGCAAAAGAGAGCTTTCAAACAAGTTTCTAACGTGTGTTTCATCACCGGCTCATCTCACATTCAGTCACTGCCCCTCTAGTATACGCTTTATTCAAGAGCACCCAACGAGGTATTTTCTTTAAATAATGTAAATAACGCAGGGAAAGTACAATTAGCTATTACTAATTAATTTTAGTTAATAATTAAACTTAGCTGGGAAAAATTTAGCCGCTCCACATAGCCAGCAAGCAACTTCATTCCCAGTCTATTTTGCCAGCCAGGATCTCCCTTCGTGTTGCGGTCCCAGCCAGGGGGAGGCTCGTTGTTTCCATTTCCCAGCAAGCCATAGCGAGTTTTTGGTTTACCAGCCAGTTGATGGGTGCTCATGTGGATCGGCTTACCGTTCCCAGCATTTTGTAGCAAGTCACTAAATAGCAAATTATAGCATGCGTTAAACATCTGAAGACGGTAGATTATCTTGTTGCACAGTTTAAATGATGTACAAACAGACCAAGGAGATAAATCTTGCACATATACATGTACCTTTTGATACCTTCTTCTCAACTGACGGGTATGCGAGACCATCAACAACGGACTCCCTCACTTCTCCATTAAGCACTAAAAAGTAAACTATCCCGCAATGAGTTGCTTCCTTCTCAGCCTCTGCATGTTTTATACGATACCGTTAACTTCAGGACATAAGTTACTGAATTATTATATTTTGTTGAGTTTGTATTTTATGGGGCACAAGTTTAATCGTCACGGAAATGCTGATTGTTGACCAATGTATGTCAAACCTTAAATGTTACAACTGACATATCAATCGTAATATAATACTCCTTAGCACTTAAATAAAATTAGAAAACTGTCTCTGAAAACTGAAAATGAAAAAAGTTTAAAAACCGAACAACAATAAACAAACAATGCCTTAAACTAAAATTGTAGCTATTTTGGGGATTGGGGAGGGAGTGAATTGGGACGTATGTCCGGAAGTTAACGGTTTATCATGAGCTCTTTATAGCTATTGGCAACTTAGGGCAATACTCGAAATGACAGTCTGCCTTTAGATTTCGCCTTTTTGTTGTTCGTTAATTCTTCATTTTTGAGGATTTCAATGGGAAATAAGTCAAATGTTCAAATTCTCTGTAAAACATCGATGCCTGTTTCAACTAATAGAACGCGTATCGATTAACCACAATAACGGATACTGGTATAGGCAGTTCAAGCGTACTGAAGAACCGTATGGTACAATAGCTATTGCTCATGAAAGCATGCAAAGTTACCGGACTGCGCCACGGGGAGGCGAGGAAGCATAGCAGCCCGTGTATGCATGTGATGTTGTAAGCACGGAGATGCATAAAATGCAAGTGAAAAAAGATTCCAAAACCCATTCGTAGGATAGTTTTAAATCCACGCACCAAGCCCAAAGCTCTAGAGACCAAGAACCATCAGAGGATCGAGAGTAAGAAGTTAGAACACAAAAGTTAAAGTTTCACGAGAAACAACAGTCTTCTGAAAAAATATTGAGCAGAAATAACCCATATTCATATGCAACAAGGTAAATTGACTAACCTGCTGACCTCATTATACATTGTATCATGTGAACTGCAAATGCAAAAAATGGTAGCAAAGGTAGAAATCTACCTGAAAACGCTATCCATAGATATTTAAGTTGGGTAAAAGTTGTTTCTGGAAAGTCTTGCAAGTTCAGTTGCAAAATTATTCCCACAGATGTTACGCGATTTCTAAGATGTAATTAACAAAGTCCATAATTCCATTTCTCCGAACGCGTGCGAATTGTGTGAATGTGTTTCATGTACGCAGTGTTTGTTGTTTGTGCAAATACATGTAATATATCTAAATCCATAAACTAAACTAACCTAACACTTATTCATTCATTCATTTATTTATTTTTATTTATTTATTTATTTATTTAATTATTTATTTATTATTTATTAAATTATTTATTATTATTTGTTTATAGTAAATGATTAAATATAATAGAGTTTTAGATTTTCTTGTTCATAATATTCTACACAATTTAATCTTTATTAAGTAATCGATACAAATTTTTTTTTCTTTGAAGTCCAAAAACTACATATTTTTAAGAAAACCCACAGTCCCGTACTTTAAATAAACGGTAACTGCAAAAACGTTTCGCATCAGAACGTGTATAAGACCACACAATTCTTCTTTAAGACATTTAAATGTCACACTGTTTGTGGTAATTTGAATGGTAATTGATGACAATGAACTGTGAAATGCGAGTTAGGTAAACCGATGTAGCGCAGATGCAGAAATTGGTTCAGATTTCAGATATTTAAGAAAAACTTTTAAGCTACTTGTGATAGAAAAATAGCCACACTATAAAGCTTCAATGAAGAATCAGTGTCAATGACTGGATATATCGTTAACTTCATTATTACCAAGGGTTTCACAATTTGTCTAGATAGACTTTTTAAGATGCTAAAAAGTGCCAAATAGGAAAAGATACTCCAATTTATTACACATCCCATTCAATAAAGGAATGGATGAAACTGAACAAAAGAAACAACAATAAGAATAAGTCATACTCATCTGTAATCCCTGGACTTGAAGGACCCTAGCATCTCTCCAGCACTTGTGCAGAATAGCTTCAATAATAATGCCCAACACAATGCCGACTGCAGGGTCTAGGTACATCCTCCGTATCAGTTTCTTTCCTTGCTCTTTCGTTTGCCAAAACACAATGTTTTGTATCCTCAATCTCGGATGACCAAAGCCAGCAATACGTCGTTTTGAAAAGGAGGTGGTTAAGGGATTACATTAAGGAGTGCCCAAGGAACTAAACAGTTTCTAGATCAGAGCTTTAGCGTAACGATCTACCTCCTATCACGACGAACTCCATTAAGAATGAATACGATGCCAAGTAGGCACAGTCTTGAGTCATTTTCAACTTGTTCAGCATCTAACAAGATGCCAGCATGGTACAGTCTTGAATTATAATCAACTTGTTCTGTAACGAACGCAATGCCAGCAAGGCACAGTCTTGAGTCATTATCAGCTGGTTAAACAACGAACACGATTCCCGGAAGGCATAATCTTGAGTCATTATGAAGGCGTTAAGCAACTAACAAGATGCCTAGGAGGCACAGTCTTGAGTCATTTTCTACTCGTTCAGCATCTAACAAGATACCAGCAAGGCACAGTCTTGAATCATAATACTTTTTTTCCGCAACGAACGCAATGCCAACGAGACACAGTCTTGAGTCATTATCAAATGGTTAAACAACGAACACGGTGCCTGGGAGGCACAGTCTTGAGTCATTATCAACTAGTTCAACAACGAACACGATGCCTAGGAGGCACAGTCTTGAGTCATTATCAACTGGTTAAACAACTGACACGGTGCCTGGGAGGCACAGTCTTGAGTCATTATCAACTGGTTAAACAACGAACAAGATGCCAGGGAGGAACAGTCTTGAATCAATATCAACTGGTTCAACAAAGAACCGATGCCCGGGTGACACAGGTTTGAGTTATCAACTGGTTAAGCAACGAACACGATGCCTGGGAGGTACAGTCTTGAGTCACTGTCAACTGATTCAACAACGAACAAGATGCCAGGGAGGAACAGTCTTGAATCATTATCAACTGGTTCAACAAAGAACACGATTCCCGGGTTACACTGTCTTGAGTCATTATCAACTGGTTAAACAACGAACACGAGGCCAGGGTGGCACTGTCTTGAGTCATTATCAACTGCTTAAACAACGAACACGATGCCCGGGTGGCAGAGTCTTGAATCATTATCAACTGGTTCAACAACGAACAAGATGCCCGGGTGGCAGAATCTTGAATCATTATCAACTGGTTCAACAACGAACAAGATGCCCGGGTGACACAGTCTTGAATCATAATCAACTTGTTCTGCAAAGAACGCAATGCCAGCAAGGCACAGTCTTGAGTCATTATCAACTGGTTAAACAACGAACACGATTCCCGGAAGACATAATCTTGAGTCATTATCAAGGCGTTAAGCAACTAACAAGATGCCTAGGAGGCACAGTCTTGAGTCATTATCAACTGGTTAAACAACGAACACGATGCCCGGGTGGCACAATCTTAAATCATTATCAACTGGTTCAACAACGAACAAGATGCCTAGGAGGCACAGTCTTGAGTCATTATCAACTGGTTAAACAACGAACAAGATGCCAGGGAGGAACAGTCTCGAATCAGTATCAACTGGTTTATTAAAGAACCGATGCCCGGGTGACACAGTTTTGAGTTATCAACTGGTTAAGCAACGAACACGATGCCTGGGAGGTACAGTCTTGAATCAATATCAACTGGTTCAACAACGAACACGATGCCCGGGTGGCACAGTCTCGAAGCATTATCAACTGGTTAAACAACGAACACGATGCCAGGGAGGAACAGTCTTGAATCAGTATCAACTGGTTAAACAACGAACAAGATGCCAGGGTGGAACAGTCTTGAATCAATATCAATTGGTTCAACAAAGAACACGATTCCCCGGTGACACAGTTTTGAGTTATCAACTGGTTAAACAACGAACACGATGCCCTGGTGGCACAGTCTTGAATCATTATCAACTGGTTAAACAACGAACACGATACCTGGGATGCACAGTCTTGAATCATCATCAACTGGTTCAACAACGAACACGATGCCCGGGTGACACAGTTTTGAGTTATCAACTGGTTAAACAACGAACACGATGCCTGGGAGGCACAGTCTTGAATAACTATGAACTGGTTAAACAACGAACACGATGCCAGGAGATTATCAATTGGTTCAGCAACGAACACGATGCCAGGGAGGCACAGTTTTGAGTCATTTTGGACTCGTTCAGCAATGGACAGGATGACATGGACGCACAGCTTTCAGTCATTTTGAACTCGTTCAGAAACGAACACGATACCAGGGAAATGTAATTTTGAATCATTTCCAACTCGAGGCACACGCCAGTCATTATTAACTCGTTAAGGAACGAACGAATGCCAAACAGGCATCGTCTCGAGTCAATGTCAACTCGTTAAACACAAGCACAATGGTGGGCATGGAAAACCGCACTCTGATGAACAAGAAGACAGTCAACAAAGAAGATCATGCTAGACAGGCATAGCAGTCTGATGAACTTGGAGACAGCGAACCAAGAAGATCATGGTGGAGAGGTACATCACTCTGATGAACTTGGAGACAGTAAACCAAGACGATAAGGGTGGAGAGGCACAGCACTCTGATGAACTTGGAGACGGTGCACCAAGAAGATCATGGTGGAGAGGCACATCACTCTGATGAACTGGAGACAGTGAAACGAGAAGATCATGGTGGAGAGGCACATCACTCTGATGAACTTGGAGATGGTGAACCAAGAAGATCATGGTGGAGAGACACAGCACTCTGATGAATTAGAAGACAGTGAACCAAGAAGATGATGGTGGAGAGGCACAGCACTCTGATGAACTTGGAGACGGTGCACCAAGAAGATCGTGGTGGAGAGGCACATCACTCTGATGAACTGGAGACAGTGAAACGAGAAGATCATGGTGAAGAGGCACATCACTCTGATGAACTTGGAGACGGTGAACCAAGAAGATGATGGTGGAGAGGCACAGAACTCTGATGAGCCTGGAGACAGTGAACCAAGAAGATCATGGTGGAGAGGCACATCACTCTGATGAACTTGGAGATGGTGAACCAAGAAGATCATGGTGGAGAGGCACATCACTCTGATGAACCTGGAGACAGTGAACCAAGAAGATTATGGTGGAGAGGCACAGCACTCTGATGAACTTGGAGACGGTGAACCAAGAAGATCATGGTGGAGAGGCACAGCAGTCTGATGAACTTGGAGACGGTGAACCAATAAGACAATGGTTGACAGGCACAGCACTCTGATGAACCTGGAGACAGTGAACCAAGAAGATCATGGTGGAGAGGCACAGCACTCTGATGAACCTGGAGACAGTGAACCAAGAAGATCATGGTGGAGAGGCACAGCACTCTGACGAACCTGGAGACAGTGAACCAAGAAGATCATGGTGGAGAGGCACATCACTCTGATGAACTTAGAGACGTATCAAGAGCATGGCTGCATCCAATTCTAATCTCTGATGACATGGACATGGTGAACGGAGATTACGGTACAATCACGGTGGACGACGCTGTGGTAACAGATCTAGTTGGCTAGTTTTACAAGTTCGATCATGAGTTCAGCTCTATATTTACTAGCTCTGTCAAAGGTCCAGTCAAAGTATGTTCGCCTTTGACACAAGTCTCTGGCACACAGTATGATACCGACTCCACAGCTTCCTTGACCCTGCGTTTGCTTGGGTCCTGTGTTCTGGTCTGGCATCGGGGGATCCAAACGTCGAAAACGCCACTTTGTGGCATTATTTTCCGCAGCTCCGGGTTTGGGCAATTCATTCAAACTCTTTAGAATCTGGTTTGAAACAGCTTTTAATTTGGAAGGGAAACTGCAATGGAAACCATCGTCGTAGCGTACGACTTTTTCTTTAAAGTTTAGAACCCCTAAACCCCAGTGGCATTCGGAAATGTGTACTGGTAGAAAAATCGCCTCCACTTCCTCCAAATTAATTTGTTGAAATCGGCGTTCAACACTGGCTTTAATGAATGTCGTGTCGGTGCTAGCGTCGGTAAGATGGCAAGGCAAGGCGACGAATGCAGTCCTGTCTTCAAGTTCATTTGCCTTTGAGCAGTAGAGATCGAGAAGCACATTAATAGTTTCATCTGAGAGATACCTTTCTCCACAGAGTGTTGAAAAGACTTGTGAATTAATGCGACTTCCTCTTCTTTCTACTAAAAACTTCTTTGATGCAATCCAGTTCTCGAATAGGGCAGACTCCACTAATTTGCGATTGAATTCGCCTTGCTCAGAAAATGATTGCCTGATCCACGTCTTCTCAAATTCTACTTCTCCCTTAATTTCCTGGATCCGATGAAACTGTCGTACAACAGTGAGGCATTGTTGGTCGAGAAGGCCACACCCATATATAACAGCAGCAGTTTGACCTGATTTAGCAGAGTTAGCGCTCCTTGCTTTCCTGAGTGCCTCTTGGCAATCTTGTACAATTTGCAGGGGAGGAAGTTCGCGTAACTGAAATGGATTTAGAAACGGTTGCTCTCCATTGGTAGAAACCAATTCAAAGCGATTCAGCATGTGATTGACAACTGGGAGTTTCAATTTCGCCAAATGTTGCCTTCCAGTCTCAAATTCATCCGTTCCTCGTAAAAGATCTGCAGTGACAGTTGGACCGAAACGGGTTTGTACCGCAAGGTGGTTGTTGCCGTCTTTATTCCAACTACATTCGGAATCACAATCATCGATTTCAATTTGCGAAGTGCATCTCGTATCAGATTGAACGCTGTCACAAGAAAGAGTTTCACTCCTTTGTCCGTGTGTTCTTACCAAAGGAATGAAATTCTCGTCGATGTGGCATACGTTCAAACTGTCTTTACCACCACAAGGTTCTTTACTTATCACATAATTTTCCTCTTCTCTAACGCGTTCGCTCTTGTGTCTGCTATCCTGGGATTTTACTGAAGCGTGGTGTTCACTTTGCCTTCTGTTCTTTCTTTCTTTTTGTGTGGTATTTAAGCTCAGCGACCGGCGGAATGCTAAGCCTTTCTCATTCTTGTTTGTACACTTGTTGGCCCTCTTATCCTTTTTCAGTTTTCCATTTATGTGTCTGCTGTTATGGGAGCAAACTGGTGCAGAGGCTTCACTTCGACTGTTTTCTTCCTGAGGAGTGATGAAGCCAAACGACTGTCGAAAAGATAAACCGTTATGTTTCTTCTTCGTACACTTCTTATTTCCCTCCTTCTGTTCCATGTTTCTCCTGTTTACTTTCTTTGGCTTTCTTTGGCGTGAAGAACTATTGTCGCAACCTTCGTCACTATTGCATCTCCATCTTTGTTTCCGTTGCCCTCTTCGGATTTCTGTGCTTTCGGCATTTGAGTTTATCGATTCACCCTTCTGTCGTTTGGCTCGAAGTGGTATGGCGTCTTCATCACATTCGGGCTCGGCAACATGCTTCCGTTTCCGTCCAAACCTCGAAGTTGTCTCAAAATGGATTGCACGGTTAAAGAAAGAGGCAGGCAACCACATGTCATCTTCTGGCCCATAGCCTTTGAAGCGGACTTTGTATTCATACGTTGCCATCCCTTTGCAAAGGCGCTGCTCTAAAATATCTTCTACCTCATAGAAACCCTCTTCTACATCTTCACATTTGTCACTCTCTTCGTTGTCGCTGTCATATTTTTGACTTGATGCTCCCCTCCCATGCAAGCCCATTTTTGCCAAAGCTGTTTGATTCTGATGATGAAGAGTGTAGCAGCCTTTCCTGGCAGGATCAACAACAAGTTGGACAGGACCGATAATGCCAGATGGCGACTTCCATCCCGTCAGCATGACATCTTTGGATACAAGGTAGGTTTGCTCATCCGAAGAGTAAGAATATAAGGAACACCGAAACCTGACCTGTGCATTTCTGTTCAGTTGAAAGCTCATCACGTCGGAACCATCCTTGGTGGACTGGAGAACTTCAATGCGTCCGATGTCATAGCATTTTATTCCACTGGCAACGCACCTAATTGCGACATCACAGAATTTGACAACATCGTGCTTTGGGTCAATTGGAGCTTTGCCAGGTAGATGCTTGGCAGCCCAGTGCCGTTTCTGTCTGCACCGTGCTATGTATTCCCTTGGTAACAGCAGCTTGACAGCCTGTCGGATGTGCATGAAAGTCAGAGTCCCATCTTCGAGACGTCTTGAAACTCTCCATTTTTTGTCTTTTTCTTGCTGTTCATCCAGAGGTGCGTCATCCTCTTCTGAAGACTTTTCAGTTTCATCAGGACCATCTTGAACATCCGACAAGACACACTCATTTTCATCGACATCTTCTAATTGCTGGTTTTCTTTGATTTCAATTTGCTTTGCATTCGCAAATGAGTAGTGCAATTTGTTGTATTCCTCTGGAATAATATCATCTACTATCTGGACTCCCTCTGGATGACAATAGCGGTATGGCTTCTCCCAATGTCCAGTTTCCTTCAGGAGCTGAACACATGTGCCCGGCAAATATCTTGAGAAGAGTACCTGTCCATCCCTGACGCCCTCAAGATGTGCTTCTCTCTGCATATCTCTGAACAAAGAATAGGTTGCAGGGTAGATATACGTGTGCAGAACTTGACAAGTATGCTCTTTGAAAGAATAAGCAATTCTCCTGCGCTTTGCGGATGTCTTCACCTGGATGCCAGCTTGTGCTAAACGGGATTTAGCGTTCAAGTTGAACTGCACTTTGGAGCTTCTTTGTAACATGTCTGCAAAGGTTGGCTGGGCATCAAGCGACTGTAATTCATTGGTCTTCCCTTGCATCTCGCTGATGACTCTCTCTGTTACTTTAGTCCCAGAGTAGTATGGAGAAGCCCACTTTGGTCCCAGCTCATTGAAATGCAGAAACATTGCCAGCTGGTGATTTGTTGCTGCTGTAAACTGAATTTCGGCTGTTTGGTAGCAGCCATAAGTCAGAAAACGTCCTCGCTTGGAAGGATCATTCTTCGCCCCTGGCAATGAATGCAGCCTCATCTTCTTCAGCTCTAGGACCCGTTTCCATAGACGAAAAATGGTTATGGCACAGGAAACTGACCGTTGGACTTCATATGGATTACCAAAGGCAGGATTACGGAAAGGCTCTATGAGGTGGAATACTGCTCTGATGTACAGACTGGTTCCTTGAGACCCTGGGACGTGTTCGTCAAGGAGGTTAGCAATTCGAATCGTGAACAAACGTTCGCAAGCATCCGAGTTCTGGTCGAAGAAGTAGATCAAGTTGAGATCTGAAGCACTGAAACCGCACTCTAGTCCCTTCTTCTGACATCTGTGTCGAAGGTCTTTGAGATGGTCAATAGTTGCTATGCGAGTGTCGTTGCCTTTGTCCTCCCAAAACGTCAGATCACGTGTTTCATACTTCAAATTCTTCAGAAACAGGCGTTGCTCATGATCGTAATCCAAGTACGGGATAGATGGAAGAAACCAGTAATACGGTGAAAGAAACCGCTCGTCATCCGTTCCAAGGCCCAGGAAGTAGACGCCGTTTCGTACTTCTTCGTTAGTGGGTGTCACCAACTGCATTGAAGCAGCTAAAGAGAAGCCTGCAGAATCAGTAGAATAGCCCATCAGGTGTAGTGGTCGAGCCCTGGGCTTTCCTTGCTCATCGTAGAAACACCGTTTTCGGATGTCCTCCCAGTAGGTTAAAAGATGACGGGCTTTGTAACCTTTGTTAGGTTCTGGCCACATACAATAGATAACTGTGGGCTTATCAAAGGAGGCGAGTGACACAAGAGTGTGGACGGACACCGACTTTGACAACTGATCCTTTGCAATGAACTCGTCGATGGTCTGTTTAAGGGCTCCAAAATCATCCATATTACCATT
>JAOEHT020089502.1:0-13152 GCA_025448195.2 Parazoanthus atlanticus | reverse complement strand
TCAGTGTAAAAATCTGACTCGTTTAAATCAGAGAAAAAGTTAAAGTCTGGATCTAAATCAGCGGATAAGGCTAGGGGTCTGTGTTTTCCGGATAACAAGGGATTAAACTTTAAACTAAATAATCTGTCTTGCGTGAAATGAACAGTACCATTAGTAAGTTCGAAAAGGGCTAAACTAAATTCATCATCATCGAGCTGATTAAACGGCAAAGTTAACGTTTCTTTTAAATTTGACATGGTAGTAGGTTACTTACTTTACGACGAAACATTATAAGTAAAGTTGTCAGTCCAGCAGGGTGATTCGCTTCGCCGCCACATGTCTCTTGATTTGTTCTTAATGATAAGCTTGTCAAGGACAAAATATGCGATTTTGCCCTGGTCTTTGGCAGCTTTGAGCTTAGGCAACAGTTCCTTTCGTCTCTTCAGGGTTTCTTCGGCCAGGTCGTCACTAACGTATATTCCTTCCGGCTTGACTTTCCTAGCGGATCGTAGAATTGCTTCCTTTACTTTCCAATCATATAATTTACAAACAATTGTCCTTGGCCTATCCAAAGGTGATCCGTCGGTTGTCCGTGTGCGTCCAACTCGGTGTGCTCGCTCAAAAACTGGTTCCGTATCCAAATCCAGCTTTTCCATTAACATGTTCTTGAGTTTGTCTTCCGTTTGATCCCAGGTTTCATACTTATCTTCCGGAATGCCATTTACTCTTAGGTTATTACGCCTACTCTGATTCTCCAGGTACGTTAGCTTCTTCTTCATGTCGGATACGTTGGTTTGCAAATTCAATATTTTCCCATCTTTTTCCCCGAGGTCCTCTTTCTGTTTGGCCAACTCGCTCTTCAGCTCAGTGATCTCTTGTTGGCTGTACTCCAGACTTTGCTTTAGGTCATCGACCTTGTTACACAGTTCCTTCATAGTGTTGTCGAAGTGCGACTTTAAGTCGACGGCTTGCTTCGAAAGGGCAGCTTCTAAGCATAGTTTTGTTTCTTCAGCTTGTGCTCTTATGAGGTCTTTCACAGTGATAGGTATTTGCGACACTTTTAACGATGTTGATGATTGTCAGCAGCTGTTTAGAGAGCCTTACTAAGGAATAGTAATTAATAAAACCCGCATCCTTCATTTACTTTTTGAAAATATTCTGATGAGAAACCGGGGGATATTCCTTTTTTTCTCTTCAAATTTACCATTGTAGATATTTGAAATCCCAAATTGAAGTCACAAAAAAATATTTTTCAAGTAAGAAATGGTAGAATATTCATAAACTACGTTTTATAGTATAATACTCAAGACAAGAACATTGAGAATTAGTAAGTGTGTTTCAGAACATCGGCATTCTGTATTTACTAAATTTAGGGTATGATCTCATGGGGTTCGAGTTCTCGAAACCGCAACTAAGGGCAGAACTTGAAGCAGACTTAAAAAGGTAAGTGTGAGGTAGTGAGCTTTTTCATTTCTAGTTTAAACTTTGAAAGCCAAGGTGGGCGGTTCATTAAAACCATCACCCAATGCTTTTTGACTTAAAACTATTCCTTTTAAGGCTATTAAAATAGAATGTACAGTAACTATAGCCCAATGAAAGAACATGATTATATGACGTCATCTTTTATAATTTGTGCATGATAAATTTTGCAAATTAATGCAGTTTAGATAAGAACAAACATGAAAACTTTTGACAATAATCGTGATTTTTTCTTTTCTGTTTGGTCTTGAATATTTCTCTCTTTCAGTCTGTAAATCCATGTTTTATAAAAAGATTTGGTGAAATTCAGCTAACAATTAAATTTTCCAAATATCCGAGATGTTGTCCAAAATGGTTTACCTGGCATAGCAACAATTCTTACTGTGGAATTCAGGTTACCACGGAAACTACTTAGCTAGGTCAGGGCTACTTGCATACCAGGGGACCAGCCTAAATAGTTTTTATCAGTAACCATAAAGAAGTTATGGGGGATTCGAGTGATCGTGACTCCTATCTTTGCATGCTACATTAAATGCAAGAAATTTCGGACAAAAAATGTGTCCGAGAATAAGTCAGTCCGAAATGTTTTCAGTGATGATTAACCTTAACTTGCTTTCTGAAACATGGAAACTTCACGTTACAACATTAGTGTCCGTCAGCATAAACACAGATGCGAGAGCAGCTGAAAGAATATTGACATAGGAATTTGTTGCATTTTGAGTAATTATGCCGCTTGACACCATGTTATTTTGTTGGTCAATATTTATAAGAATTTTCCAGTTCAGCGGTGCTGGTTTAAATAGATTCCAGTTTCAAATTACTACAATAACATGAAAAATTGTAAAAATAGTGGAAAAACATACATACACAAATATATTTAAATTACAATAATATAAATACGTTTTTACAAAAGATTTAAACAGCAATTATGTCAACCTGTAAGGTTGGAAGTGAAAGTATCGCTGTTTTATTATTTAATTGAAGAAAACGTCAAATTAAACAAAATAACGTTCTGGTGCATTCATCTGATACCTCTTGTAACATTGATCCACAGAATCTGTGAAGGAAGAAGACACCGGGATGGTTAGTGAGACATCATCTCAATATCCTGTTATGTTAACGTTATCATGGTTTGTGATGTGAGGGGCTGTAACTTGTTTCTATTGAATTAAAATAGCTGCTTTTTGTTTTTAGAAGTGCTGGCAGAACAGATCCAGAAATACAAAGAAACCTTCATTGAAGCAGCCACCCAGGTAACACGTTGTGAAAATGATAATTCTGAAATACGTTTTAAACGATCACGTTCTGTAGTCCATATTTTTAGCAATGTGTAAATTTCTTGGATCAACCATGCGGACGTTCCTAGTTGCGTAGTTTTCGTGATTAGTGATTCAAATGTTAAGTGTGTGGTTCCAAAAAAATACCCATCCTTCCCCAGAGGAAGGGTTTCTGCTTGGAAGACCCCGCCCCTCTAGAGGCCCTTAGTTTCCTTTCAGAGTTTTTGCTTCTGAGACCCTCTATCCTGACATTAATTCGAGATACTGTTTGCAGTGTAGTTTTGAAGTAGCGTACCAAATTATACCTGTGAACCTTTCAGGTGAAGCCTTTGATAGTTGAAATAGTTGATAATTTTAACCGTTGGATGAAAACCAAAAAACCTTGATCATTCAGATGAAAGCTTTTGATGAGTTCACTCATACATCCTTTTGAGACTATTAACTACCGTGGTAACAAACGAAAGGAAAAAGTTATCAGATTTTGTTCATTTTAGTGCCATTAAAACCGTAACCTCATTGTAATGTATGACTGTTTTTCATAAGGTAAGATTTTCAATAAACCATCAAGTGAAAACAAGATCTCCCAATTTGACCTACATTTAAGGGACTACGAAGTTCAAACGTTAATTAAAAAGATAACAGTTTGGTCAATACTATAGAGTTTACTGACCAGCTATATAATTAACAATGAGTAAGCCTTTTTTAAAGTTCAGTTGCATAGAAAAGTGAAAACTTGTTTTTGAGCCACCTTAAGGTGAAGTTAGATGTTACAACATACTTTTATCGAGTCAAATATGTAAAATCGCTTGATTTCCTTGTTTGCAGTGTTACAGCTTCACTTCTGATTGTTTTTCAGGCAGTGAAATTAGATGAGGCATTGTCACAATACTTTGGCAATCCTCAGGAATTCCTGGAAGAAGGTACCACTATACCTACGTAATTAGTAAAATATGTCGTCTTAGCCATCTAAGATTATCTGTAGGTACGTTTTTAATATAAACCACTAAATACAATGTCTAGGGCTCTAGCTTCACACAATAAGCAAGTGCCCTACTTAGTACTACTGCATTGAAACAGTACAATCTAGTTGTTTTAACTCCAACATCAATTGGCAGGTTTTTAGTCCATTATTCTAGCGTTGGCAGGGAGTCAAAGCGTCAAAAATAAAACCAACTAAAATGAAATAAATAGGTCATCGATAACTGTTGATAACAGTGATTGGAGAAGTGATATTTATCATTATTTAGTGCAGAAGCTGCTGTTATTCCAACAGCTATGCTTATTATATGGGAGGTTTTAATACTAGCATTGTTTTACTACAAGTATCACAGTCTTTAAACTACTTAGAGAATCCCAAAACTGATAATCTTTATTAGAAGAACGAGAGCAGTCACGAAAAGGATTTATGATTTGTAAGTTTGTCAATGCTAAGCGTGCTGAATGTTTATTGTAATGTTGCACGAATGTAATGGTAATATGTTAGTGGTTATAATGTGTCTTGTATGTTTCAGTTTTGAACAAAAGATTTTACTGCCTTTGAAACGTTGAACACACTTTGTCTTGTAAGAAACACCCACTAACTGTTGATTTGATTGACAGTCATAGGTGGTAGTAATGGGACACTTGCTAACAGGCAACAGGTTAGACTGTGCCCAAAATGTCAGGTGGAGCAGATGGTCCTTAAGAAGACAAAAGAGGGAAGGTGAGAACGGGGTGGCTTTCCATTTAGCCACATTTTCTGGTTTAATTGGTTGCAATAATAATTTGAACGATCCATTCCGATTACCTCTAGAGATATTCTACTTTTCCCGTTCTTACCGGTTGGAACGAAACTGCGCTTACCATTTGCATAAAAGTTTCATTTTCAACGAGATTGTCGAGCGCACACTCACGTTGTCCACAACATGCAAGACTTAGCAAACTAGTTGACCAATCAAACTGCAGCTCTTCACCGAGTGGAAAAAAGCATTCCGTTTGAGATGGGATTTTTGTGGAGATATCAGGGAGCTTCTTACGGGCAAATATGATAATAAAAACTGAGCGTACATATTTTGTGGCATGGTAAATATTATAATATATCCAAAGAGTGCTAGTTCAACTATACAGTTTCTATAGTTTACAATAGAATGCGCTAAGAATGCAATAGCATTCTTCCCTAATTGAAATCGCGCTGGAACATACGTTACAATGGTATGTTGTGTTTTTCTGCCCCGTTATATTGTACACCATAGATCAGGGTTCGTACGGGTCATGGTCTTTGAACGAAGTAAAATTATGTCTATTCATGACAAAGAGCATCGTGTTCCATCAATTTTCGGGACATCTTCAAGTTGTGGAATTTAGCTTTGGAATAAAATTTTCTGTACAAACTGTACAAGTTGTATTTAGTAATTCAGAAAGTACTCGTTGTCTTGAGCAGTTTTGTCAACAGTTTCAGTTTACTTACAACAGTTACTTGAATTTTGTCCACAGTAACTATTTGGTTAGCTGCCAAGGTTACCCAGAGTGCCGAGCGGGAATCTTTCTTCCGAAGTTTGTTCTGGAGGCAAATGTCACCGACCAAATGTGTAGACAGTGTCAACCAGCTGGACAAGTGCCCAAATTAAAACTTAAATTTAAGAGAGGATCAGTGCCTCCGATGATGTCTTTAGAGTGAGTACGGTGTTTTTCATGCAGTATTTATGAATGTATAACTACATTACGAAGCCGGCCACGTTGGACTAAAATGGACATTTGTAATGTTATCATAAGCCTTTGTTCAGATAGATAAAACACACCTCACGCTTTATTAAATTCAACTCTTATTGGTGTGATAAGCTTTTTGAATCTCATGCTGGATCAATAAAGTCAATTTAAAGGTGTTTTTTTAAATAAGCCTTACAGCTTCCTATCAGTCATCTTCGCCATTTAGTTATTTTATTTTTAGTCTTAGTATTATATATACAATTGTAATAATACTTTATAACTGTGTTGGTTATGCAAATGTTATTTGCGTACTGTTTACTTTTAGTTAGAATTCAGTTGCCCTCTTTAGTCTGACACGGTTTTGTCATCTATGTCAAGCACACGGAACACTTCTTAGAAAATGTCCATGTGTTTAAACTTTGCAAAACTAGAAGTGTTTTTAGTTGTGTTCTCATTAGTGGCTGACTGTAGCAGAAATCTGGGATACTCTTGGATGTGTTGGGAAAATAGAAATGCTTTCTGTTTTCCGTATTCGTTCCCGTGTATCCGAGACGATCGGATTTTAAGTCAACGTCGTGTCCTCATTAGTTGGAAAGTCTAGGCAGTCGGAAAACACCAAAATTGCCGATCAGTCGGGGATTTTCACGATTTATAAAAAGCAGGCTTAAGCGTCTGTGCCAAACAAGAAGTTCACGCCTTTGTTCATAACCGTAATCCGTTTCAATACTCTTCCAATTTGGCCACCCATACCAAGTTTGCAGTAACTGATGAAGAAGTGTATTCGAAGTATTCGTAGCCGCTGTTATTATTTAGTATATACCAAACCAGTGAATAGCACTTTTCGCGCATTCTTATTGCCCACTCAAACTCGGGGCATTCATGCGTGACATAAAACAAAATGGCATATCGCTTCGCGGCTGTTTTAGATGCTGAGATTAGTTGACATGAGTGAAGCAGCTACGACTGCAAACACAAAAAACCTCAACGGTAAGATTTTGTTTCAGCTTCAACGGTACAGCTTGCAAAACAAAAGAAAACTGTCAAGCGACAAAAGCGTTTTGTTAACTTTAACTGCGCGTTAGAATAGTAGTAAAACTCGTGCAAAATCAAAAGGAAGCTAACTTCAGGCCCAACTTACACTGGGGATGAAACCGAAATATAGAAATTGGATTTGTTGTTGCTTTCCGGATATTACAGAGCTTAAGCAACGAGGACGAGAAGGTCAACGAGAACAGCACAAAACAATAGACTTGATTACAGAATACAATAACTTTTCGTGGGAATGCAACCAGCTGGCCACCTTTCCTACGTCTTCTTTAGCAAACAGAAGGTGAAAAGCTCAGTTCTGTGGGGTTTTTTTAGAAAACGTGAACAAGAGGATACAAATAATTTCAATCCGTGCGATTTCAAAAAGAAAGCTTCAAAGGGAAAACAGAAAGTTGAAATTCCAGCAGCTGTCTTTGTCGACGTTGCCGTCCTAGTTGCTTAAGCTCGCTAGTGTCGTTCACATTATTTGTTTTGTTGTTATACTTCTGCTTATATTCATATTTACATTACTCATACATTGTTATCATTTTCAGTCGCAATAATGCTAGTATAGTACTCTGTCGTAGGAGAAAGGTGACTACAGATTAAGATTGATTAAAATAAAGATCCCTGTTGAACGCATATCTAAAAAATAACTAATAGATCATAATAATAACTGTATGCTAGCTTTTAACTGTGCTTATTTGATGCGATGATTAGGTATATTGGTTGTGTCTTTGGATGTGATGACCAGCTAAGAGAAGTACTAGATCTCAGAGACTTCAGCACATCTGTTTCTTCTGCCCCGGCGTCCCGTGGTAGGTACAATGTTACTAGTTGTGCTAGATCTCAGATAATTCGTTTCATCTATTTCTTCTGTCCAAGTCACTAGTGTCCCGTGGTAGGTACAGTGTTAGCACTTGATCACATGCACACAAGGCTGCTGCTTTCAAAATCTGATCCCTGAAGTTTTTAATAAAACCGTATTGGTAACGATCTATTTAGTCGGAGAAACCCCTGACCAATTTTAACATTTCGATGCTATTTGGAGTAATGTTATGTAAATTAGTTATTTTTCTTTTGGCCAACAAGAAATACAATAGTTTCAACAATCAAAAGTGTAATCCGTTTCAATGGTCCTTGACATAAGGAAAACTTGGAAAGTCATAATGGAAATCCTGGAAAATTAAAAATGGCCCTGCAGGGGCGGATCCAGGATTTTTGAAAGGAGATGGCTAATAGGAGTATCAATATGACTCTCGAATGACCTCCGGGCTCCCTATGTTTTCACTTTCATTTTGTTTTGTTGTTTGCTAGTGCGAAGAGGGAAAGGGTGGCTAGCCATCCAATCCAACCCCTTAAATCCGCCCTTGACATGGAAAGAAATGGAAAATCTGATCTGTGTGTGATTTAAAGGAAGTAAATTTTACATTGTCAGTTGATGGAAACAACAGAATTTTGTTGCGTGACGAGTTGGCCAGGTACGTGGTAATACGTGCAACAGCACGCACCAACTTGCGATGCAACAATGTTGCGCTACAAGTTGGGCAAAAATGTTGCTCGTATTACTTCACCTTTAAAGGAAGTAAATTTGACATTGTGAGTTGATGGAAACAGCTTCATGATCCGTCGATTTCCAGGAGATTTTCAGATATTTAGCTCGTGGATTTTCTAAAAGTAGTATTCGTTGAATATGATTTAAAACATTAGAACGAACTCTGAACTATGCTATTACAGTTAGTACAGTTCAGTGGTCTTGTCCTAAAACAGAGTTTGTAATCAACCTCCGTAGAAAAATATCTCTCTTTTACTCCACGATCTTCTAAAAATCCGAATCAGTTGTGGCTACTACTTTACATTATGTTTTTCCTCGCATCACAAAGGGTGTGTGACTGGACGAGTTGTCAGTTATTTTAAAATCATAATCTTACACTCCCACTTTGTTAGTTTTCTTTTCCAAAATATTCTCAATCTGGGGGTGCAAGGCCCCGCAACCTTCTTGCACCATCAATGCGCGCACAAAATGTTTTCTTTAATATTCTTTAAAACTGACACCTATGCATTTATCAAAGTGTTTTAGTCCGTCCTTAACATTAGATGTAAATTATCATGTGAAGACTTGGTAATTTAGTATTTTTTACAGGAACATCAAGGTCGTCACACCGCGGCAATGTTCATCAGGGATCGCAGAGTAGAGTAGTTAGAGGGCATGGAGCGACACAGGCAAGCTCCAGAGGCAGAGGAAGGGGGCAGCCAAGTCAGGGGGGCTGGAGTCAGCAAACTGCATCATATTCCCAGAGGACATCTTCAAGCCAGAACTTTAACAGGGCAAATCAGAATTTCAACAGGAACACAAGTGAAGACTCGGGATTCTTTTCTCAGACAAGTGCTTCTTCATTCAACAGTTCTGTTGCTGGGTAAGACGAAACTATTGTTCTTTTTCATAAATCAACAATAGGCATGTATTGAAAATGCTGTGTTCTGATTGGTTCAACTACTCGCCGTGTGAATTTAATATATTCTTTGTGATGAAGACATTCAACATGTCAGAATATTGCTTTCAAAGGAGAGACTGCAAATCTACAAAATCAGTTGCAGATTTCATCTTGGAAAATTACCCTTTCTTCCTGGGTGTAGGGCAAATGTATTTGCTTTTGGTGGTACAGTTTGTATCCGAGATACGCAAGAATCATATTTTCAGCACACTTGGTCAAAGTACGATTGAACATGATGATTTTATATGAACCGATGAAAGACGGTAAAAGAAGCACGTTTTAAAAAGTGCTCTGTCTGTTGTTGAACTTACTCAGCAAACAAGATAAATCTTCATTACTGTAACTGAACTAAATCGATGATTACACGACTAAAATATTGCTTTGACCTTTCCAATGTTTACGAGTTTGTATCGTGCACCATATTTTTTAAAAATGTGTTGAGAAAGACGAATCATAACCAGCTACTATTATGGAATTTCAGTCCGTGGAGTACAAAAAACCCATATTTAGGCCTGGAACGAGTACAAATATCCTGCGATATTTGTACTGTAGAGGTCATTTTGTAAAGTAGCAAACCAGTTGAACAAGTTTTTGTGAAATTTTACATCAGAAAGGAAAAGTGGTATAATAAATCTCTTATTAGACAGTTTAGTATGTAGTATAGCTGGATATTGTTACTCGTCCTTTGCATTTTGACTCGCCCTTCGGGCTTGTCAAAATACTGCAAGACTCTTACCAATATCCAGCCGTACTACATACCAAACTGTCTAATAAAATATATGTACTGAACTTCCAGGGATGAGAATTGCATTGTGTGCAGCTGTGGGAACCCTGCCGTAAAGCTCACTGTCAAGAAGGACGGACCAAATAAAGGTTTTTAAATTTTTCATTTGAGCATTCTCGTTAATGAACCCACTCACGCCTGGCCTGCGGCAGAAACGAAGGGCTCAAGGAGAAGCACATGCGCAGTAACAATACTCAGCGATGCACAATAGGTAGCCCTGAGAACGTGGACTCGGACAATGTTTTAACCCAGAATCCTTGGTTTCTGTTGCAAGCCAGATACAAATGGGGGCTTGAGAACCAGAAAACTAATCAACACAGCACACTGTGATATTTGTCCTTTTAAGCAATGTCTCAAACTATTTATTAACTAGCACTGGAACAGATATCGGGACTTACATCCTCAATTGAGACTAATTTACTATCCAAATTTACGCTTAAAACTGATACTAAAATATCTTTAGAATTATTTGCATAGGAGGCTAAGCATGTGATGACTATTAGAGGTTTCTGTTAACTCTTGATTGATACGAATAATACTGTCCGTAAAGATATTGCACAGCTGGTGATTTGGCTTAGGTGACCATTAGCCCCAATCAGTGAAACACAATGTTTTATCATGATAACACTGTGCAGCAGTGAAGGGTGATTATATGATAGTATTTAGACTGGTGTTAAATCAAACCGGTACAGAGTCTTTACATGAACTAACTAGTATGAAAGTGGTAAGTGTTCAAACATGAGACCGTTACACACTGTCAGGCTGGAATCTACACGAATGCGAACAGAACTGAATGACTTTGCGCGTGTCAAGCTGCTGACACATTCTGTGCTGTTGCGCAAATATCAGACTTATCTGAAGTTTTCTGAAATCATTTGAGAAAAACTGCTGAACCAGTCTTAACCTGTTTCAGACTGGGCTTTCTTGGAGTTCCTCTGACTGGGGAGAAGTGCCCGCAGTCTATAAATCAATTAGTGTTAGCGCTATCCATACCAAAATTGCTGTGCTAATTAATTAAGTTAATGCAAATACAATAGTTACTAATAAGGTCAATAACGACATCACATGACGTCAAAATCCGCCATCTTGTGTTATTCGGCGGCCATCTTGGATTCATATTTCTACTTATTGCCAATTAGTGGAAAACTGATGGAATGAACTTTAATTAGTAAAACTACAAATTCACAGAAAAATTTTAAAAAAATTTAAATTACAGGAAAAATTCAGGAAAAATTTTGCTGACATGTTACTCAAAAACTGGCTGCCATTGAAACACGTTGGTTAGAAAACACAACTTTAACACATAAAATTGTTCTTTAATAAATTTTAGGAAAAGTCACAAAACTTTGGATTTCTATCTTTAACGGTCTGTTCTTTAGAGAAACTTGAATATTCCGCGGCACTTTCAAACCCTCCCCCTCCTCGCCCCCCCAATCTGATTACCGGTCTGACTTTTTATCCCAATTCAGTCCCCAGAATGAGTCAAACCAGTCTGAGGTGATTTTTCGAATCAGCTGCAAGGATCTGTATGGAGACCATTATGACAACGTAGTGTCACCAGCTTGTTCCTTTCGCATGCAATCACTATCTTATTAAATGCATTATTCAAGACTAATAAGCATTGTTTGATATAATTTAAACATGTGTTTGAAGCATTAACTAAATCCTTGTGAAAGCCAACATGTTACAAGTAATGGTCTTTAAAGCAGTGGATGCTTATCTTTGATATATGAAGGTTATGAAATTCGGGGATGTTCGGAGACATCGTCAGCGTTGTGTAAGGTAGTTGCTGACTTACTGGGTCTGAATTTATCTGTCTTCCTCTCTCTTCTCAAGGTCGGGAGTTTTATAAGTGCTTCAACAGACAAGAAGAGGGTGGATGTAATTTCTTCGTCTGGGCGAATGACGGACAGTCTTCAGGTAGCAGTTTCACTCCAGTAAGACCGTTGCAGCCATCTTCTGACGGCTTCAATCATAACACAGGTACGGGGTAGTCTTGCTGAGAACCTTTATGCAACTATCCACCTACCCCTCCCTTAGGTTAGGGTTAGAAGCAAGGCTGGGGTTAGGGTTAGGTTTAGGTTTAGGGGAGGGGTGGGTGGGTCGTTGCTCAGAAACCTACGTTGATCCAATACAACAACCTGTTGGTGTCAATGTCTCATTGTTTCCACAAAACGCGTTTACTACAGCATCACTAAGCTAGCAAAACATTCTGTTTAAAATGAATAACCGCCTTTCTTAAGAGTGTGTCATTTCCACTTTAGATGTAGATGGATCGATGGATTGGTAGAGATATAAGGCTAAATTTGTTTTATAGAGGGTTAAATTCTACCCGTAGGGAAATGGATTAAACTCCTAGAATTGTGAAAGTTTATTTTAGGTTGAAAGGAAGTGTGGTACTCAAGTTAGAACACTCATAAAAAAAATCTAAGTCACTGACGGGAATTTAATTGATGATCCTCTGATTACTTTTTGAATACAAGCAGCGTGTTCGAGCCACGTACATAAAAAGAAAAGTTGCTTGTGGAAAGCTTGCGGGATTGGCATTTTATCGTGTTCTTTGTCCATTTGCAAACAAAATCTTATTTGTCTAGAGAACGAAAGTGTCAATTAAGTTATTCTGCAGCTATCACCTGACCTCTTATGAAAAAAGAGATCAACATTTTGATTTGATTAGCTTTTCCAGTCACAAGTCAAGTATATTTCTGATTCCACATAAATTTACATATTTTTCTTCTGAATTCGCACTTGTACTTTAGACCAGCGGGGTTACCTTCACCCAAGCTGTATCGATGGTATTTGTTGAAATATTTGTTTTTTCTCTCGATTGATGTCTCGATAAATTAGAGTTTTCACAAAACACTTATGAAAGGACGTTACTAAGACCGGGAACGGGGAACGATCAATATGCGACGGGGAACGGTCAATATATGTTTGGAGGTGTGAATCTACAAATTCTTCGAAGGCTGGGGAATTTGAACAATTAAGAACGTCAAGCATTGCTGCAGATATTGTAAATATTGACCGTTCCCCGACTCATATTGACCGTTCCCCATTCCAGTAACGTCCCTTATGAAATCAGAGTTCTAAATTTACTCGTTCACAGTTGATTGTTTAATCTAATATTTTTTTCCTTTGAAAGGTGTTTCAGACAATAGACGAAATGGCTCATTACAAAGGTATGTCGAGAAGCTGCATTCATTGTCATTACCATCATTAAAACAGCTTGGTGTATGGTTGCACTTTTTAAACTGAGTATTTCGGCAATTTTCCTTGTTCTTTAGAACGGTATGACGTGCAAAACTTGTTTATCATTGGCACGACTTCATTTTTGTTTGTTTTCAAGGACAGAGGGAGGGAATGTGGGTCAAGTGTTACCAAGCCTGAAAAAATAATGTAAAATCGGGTTACAAGCCGGTATTTGTGT
>JAOEHT020089427.1:0-13154 GCA_025448195.2 Parazoanthus atlanticus | reverse complement strand
ATACTTAACGGTATCACTTGATAAGTGATGGTAATGTTCCTAAATAATATTCTTTTCCAGATCCACGAGTGTTGTTTTCCATGTGATTGATCTTTGTTTACACTTCAGCCCGGGTCAAACAGGCATGATAGTTGTATGAGAGTTAATTAAGTGACCAGATTTGGATGAGAGTTTTGTTCAACTCTCATGCGCGCGGTCAAACGAGGATGAGACTCAATCAGAATTGGCATTAGTCACTCAACAAACGTGGGGAACCCACATCAACTGCCATCGAAATTTTGAACATGTTCAAAGTTGACGAGATCGCTCGAGAGTCAACGAGAGTGGGTGAGAGTTAACGTCAAACGAGAGTGAGAGTTTGAACTCTCATCTACTCTCCTGCTTGTTTGACGCCGGCTTTACGGTTTAAATTTGTATTTATTACAGCAAATTTTGTTTATCTCCAGTCGCAAGCTGTTGTGAAAAACATTTCGTTTTGTTTGCTTTTAGTTGAAAGCCAATCGCCCATTAATTTAAACTTGTGCTGTGGAAAAATACTGCTCCAATGTCGAGCTTACAGCAGTGTGAAGCTGTTACCGATTAACTTCAATATTTTGAGTTGTTTCAATGGGACATTTGCACGATGGCGTCAATTTACTACAACTACCAGAATGATCATTTGGCACTGATATTCTTACGAAAGTGAGCAAAGCATCCTGGTAGTTTTAGTGTAACGTTCAGACGTCCTATTGTTCTTTTCAAACTTGTTCTTTAAGTTCACATTGTGCTGATAATTCTTGAGATCATTTGCATGTTGTATATCGACCAATCACTGACTGTGCTTATCTTCTGTTGTGAAGGTATTCTTAGCCTGTGTTTCGGTCATTGCTTCTGTCAAAAGTTGAGTTGAGTCACGAATAACAACAGTTGTCCCAAGACTTCGTTTTGAAGAATTAAATGACGCAACAACAAAAAAAAACACAGTCGGCAAGACAATTGTGTGAGTGTCTGTTTCTTCTGCTCGTTGACTTTGGATTCTATTTTATAAATTATGGGGTTTTCTTTTCAGTATTTTCCCCCTTAATAATAAATATGTTCTTATCACGCATAAAAAAGGTAGGTCCCTGATGGTCCATGGAACATGACGTTGGTGGACTACTATGTATATGGGTGTAAATTTATATTGTTATGAGTGTGGATATAGGGGTATTGGTACGGCTAAGGCTACGGATATTGGTATGGATATGGGTATGGATATCAGATACGGATGTAGGTATGATAGTGGGTGTGGATATGGGTATGGGTATTGGCATGGTTATGGACAGTGGTATTGGTAAGGCAGACTGGTACTTCCACTGGCTCCGCACCATTACTCAGTAGGACTAAGGGGATAAAAATAACTTTAATATTTTATTTACAGTTTAGTTTATAGTTACGCACAATGTTCCTTGACTCTTTGGGATCTCTGATAACTCTTGTCTTGTAGCTTGACCAAACGGTTACCCCTTTTTCTCACTATCGCTTCCTTCGACACTCTGCAATCTCCGTGACTCGTGCCAGTACACTCTCAACAACATCCAGCGAGTTTAACACGGACTGAAGCACCTGTGAACCATCAAGTATATAGACGTAGCACTTTCAACAAACCCTTAAAAAGGATATGGACTAAAAACTCAAACAGCGTTTTTGGAATGACTTTAAAATGCTACACAGATTAAATGTCGTTCAAAACGGTTAAATAAGAGATAACATTGTGTTATTAGTCTCGTGTTTAGGTTTAGATCCAATCTGCTAAAGGTACAACTAGTTTCCAATTGTTTATCTAACGAAACGATCTCCAACACAAAGTAAACTCGACTGACAGTAGAGGAGGTATGCGACGTAATAACTTCTATAATTGTATGACAAACGCACCTGAGTTTGTTGGCTGGGTGTCAAGTGGTCTATCGACTGTCCGTCTGGGGTCTGGACCTGCAGCTCTGGTTTGTGTGCGTTTTGTACTTTGTCTGAAAAGGATATCGCAATTTTAAAAACATTTTGTAGCGGTAGGTGATCTATTGTTTTCATATGAAGGTACGATGCATGTGTATGTGCATGTGTGTCGATATGTTTATATGTTTGTGTAAGTGCGTGTAAATGCGTAAGTTTATGTGTAAGTATATGTGCATGTGTATGTGTGTATGCGTATATGTGTGTATATGTGCATTATATCCTTGTTTATGTACATGTGTTTGTGTATACGTATGCGTATGTCTGTATATGTATATGCGTATGTGTATGTTTATGCGTATGTCTATGTGTGCATGTTTATATGTATGTGTATACGTTTGTGTATGTTTTATGTGTAAGTGTAAGCGTATGTGTATGCGTAGGTTTATTCATGTGTGAATATGTGTATGCACAAGTGTATCTCTATATCTATATCTGTATCTTTGTATGTGTAGGGGTACGGATGTGTTTGTGTACTTTTACATGTGTACCTGTATGAGTACTGATGTGTATGCCGTGAATGTTTATGTGTGCCTCTAAACAAGTATGTGTATAACTGTATCTATATCTGTGTGCATATGTTTACCAATGTGTATGCCTACGTGTAGCTCTGTATGTGTATGTGTACGTTTATGCGTATTTTATATGTGAATATGTATACATATGTATATATGTGTTTGTCTCTCTCTCTCTATATATATGTGTGTGTGTGTGTGTATGTGTGTGGGTGTGTGTATGTGATGCGTATGAACATGTGTATGTGTGTATATTTCTATATATGCTTAGGTGGGTGTACCGATGTGTGTGTTTATGCATAAGCGTACGTGTGTGTATTTACCGACACTGAGGTGTCATAATAACCTACAAGGTGTTAAAAGCACACTACTGCCCCCACAATGTACATGATATATGTAGTATTTGCAGACACCGAGGTGACGTCCCCACAATGTTCAGGAAGTTTGGGACACCCCATGAGTAGTTATAAATGTGAAAATAACGAGTTTCGAAGTGTGTATTATTATTTTATTATAAAATAAAAAATAGCAGCAAATGTGAGTTGTTTTTAGTTTATTTATGCTGTAGTCCTCATAATGTAGATATGTAACCCAAGTCCCCATAACTTAAAGTATAAGGTACCAAGGGTGTGTATATATGTGTGTATCTCTATAAGTGTAACCGTAAGTAAATTTGTATCTCTGTAAGTTTACGTGCACGCAAATTGTATCTCTGCATGATTATATGTACATGTGTATGTTTATTTGTATGCATTCGCATGTATATGTGTATACGTATGTGTATGTGTATGTGTGTGCGTATGGGTATGTGTATGTGTATGTATGTGTGTGTGCGTATGTGTATGTGTATGTGTATGTATATGCGTATGGGTATGTGTATGAGTATGTGTATGTGTATGTATGTATGTGTGTGTGCGTATGTGTATGTATGTGTGTGTGCGTATGTGTATGTGTATGTATGTATGTGTGTGTGTGTGCGTATGTGTATGTGTATGTATGTGTATGTGTATGTATGTGTGTGTGCGTATGTGTATGTGTATGTATGTGTGTGTGCGTATGTGTATGTGTATGTATATGTGTATGGGTATGTGTATGTGTATGAGTATGTGTATGTATGCGTGTGTGCATATTTGTATGTATATGTGTATGGGTATGTGTATGTGTATGAGTATGTGTATGTATATGCGTATGGGTATGTGTGTGAGTATGTGTATGTGTATGTATGTGTGTGTGCGTATGTGTATGTGTATGTGTATGTATGTGTGTGTGTGCGTATGCGTGTGCGTATGAGTATGTGTATGTGTATGTGTATGCGTATGCAAATGTGTATCTTTATCTATATCTGCACGTGTATATGTGTAGATCCGCACCGCACCATAAAGATTTGATTCAACAACCCGATCCAATCAATCCCATCAAAACATCAGACTTTGTCTGCCACATTGCCAAAGCACTTCCGGACGTAAGAGCCACCTGAGAGCTCACGGACGCAAGAATCAAAACATAGATTAATAAGAAGAATAACGAAACGGCTTGTATCCGTAGAGTTGCGGAAATCATCATACGTATGTATCTCTATAATTGTGTGTATGAATACTGATGTGTATGTGTATGCGTATGTTTTTCTCTATATGTGTATGAAAAAGAAGGCGTAGCTCAGTTGGTTAGTGCGCGGCCTTCGGAGCTAGAGGTCTCCGGTTCGATCCTCGGTGACTCCAACGTCTGCTTCGACTTTCTTCTGATCCGTGTAGCTTTAGTTTTGAATAACCTTAAAATGGAGCACTGACAGAGAAAGGGGGGTAAAGTACGCACCGAGGGCCACAAGTTTATCAATTACATTCACGTGTTACCCTCGTTAAAGAAAGTTGCTCTACCTTTGCCTTTACCTTTCATGTGTGTATGTTTATGTGTATGTTATGTGTATCTCTATATAGGTATGTGCATGTGTCCGTATGTTCATGTGTATCTCCATACATGTTTATGTTTAACAGAACATTCAAGTGTGTGTGTAATCTTAAACTATGAACTTTATTTGGATTTAGCCCGCAGCTCGAGTTATGGTTTATCCACTGCATACTCACCACTTCTCTTAGCATCTTCGTTGATGTGTCTCACTTCCGCTTGGTAGTTGACTCTTGCTATTTTCAACACATTCCGTAGTGGTTCTAGAAATTCATTTTTTATCTTTGAGAATCGAGCCCAAATCCTCGTCTACGAATCAAGGATATTACCGTTAGACAGTATCTACTTAAGGGTTGGCACGCATATTTTAAAACTAAGTTCTATTGCTTTTCCACGACTCTCCATAACCCCATTTTCGGAAAGTTATGACCCCAAAATCTGAAAAGGTTCCAAAAAACTTGATGGATCATGAAACTGTTCGTCATAAATTGAAAAAAACCTATTCTACTTTTTTCACTCGCAAATCTGATTTTACGCGACTTTTAATGAAAATTTTTGTTTTGATTTCCCAAGTTTTTATTGGCCAAGTTTGAAAACATTGAAACCCATGATTTTCCAGGTTTTCCTTAACCAGTACGAAACTGGCCTCGACTAAGTCTATGAGCCCGTAAGTAAGTAAGTAAGTAATTGGTTAACTCCATGATTGTGGTCTTACTCCAAGCCAGTCCACGGTTATTTTTCTGCCTAAACAGCCAGATTTCTTGCTAATTTTGTAATACAAACGCAAGTGGTCAATAAGTACAATCTTGCGGTCAATATCCACGCAATTGCATCGTTTAACTTCAACTTTTAAACTTCTTTGGGGGGGGGGAGCTTTGGGGAGTTATTATCAATATATATTAATTCATTCACTCGTTCGTTCACCCAGATAACAAATGACAGGCGACTTACCTCATCTGTTTTGTCCCTCAGCAGAATGAATCTAAGACAGTTGAGAGCAGCCAGAATCCTGAAACGAGAACAGCAATAAACTTACGATTCTAAACGCAAATAAGAAAAAAGAACAGTTGCAAGCATACAAGTCTATGCGGCTTTGCACCAGCATTTACAGCTCGCTCAACGTTCCGGTTTTAGAGCTGAAACCATAAGATCGGTGTTACACGTGAAGTCTTGCTTTCCGTATTCTCGTGTTATTAAACCACGAATATACCGGTAAGAGAGACATTAGACCCTGCGTTTGAGGCTTCCGCCAAAAGTCAGGAATAGTCACGTGACCAAAACGCCCCTTGCACCGGCGTTTTCCGTTCACCGATGCCCATCAGTATCAGGTATGAGCCTTTCGGGGATTGACTCTTCGACAAATTTCTTGGTCACATTTTTCCTCCCAGGGAGTGGTGGAGATTTCTTGGTGAATTTACTGACTAAAAGCGGCTCACTAGTACTTAGTAATACATAAGGTGATTTTATTAAAAGTTCACGAGCCAAGAGTCATTTTCCTGATCCTGGGGACTAAAGTTTCGTTAATCTCTGTGGGTCTCCCCCACCCTCTTGGCACATTATACTCACCGGTCAACCTGCTCGGCCACATCAATCTCTTTACCAAGCCCCCGAGGTAGAGTTAGCACTCGGTCTATCAGACACATCAGAGGGTTGTCAAGAGCAGGGGAGGTTACCTAAAGCAGATTGACGCTCGTTAATGCTCAGGAGGTTTGACTGGTTCACACAAGGCTGACTTATGATGACGTCACTGTTAATTTTTTTAATTAGTGCACACATTTTAGGATCCTATACTGATGATCAGTTGTTCCTGCTGATGATCAGTTGCTGTTTGAGTGTCCATTTTTTGAGAAACGATTCGTTGTCTTCTGCAAAATTCGAGGTAACATAATATAGGAATAACTTTAAAATCAAAGATTCAAATAATTAGTACTTAGCGTGGCACAATTAGTACTCACTGAGAATTTGACATTGATATGTCAAATAAGTTTGGAAAAATGAATGTTTTAAAATCTTCCGAATTTATGGAGATTGCAATGTCCGAAGGCAAACGTTTTAATTGTAACTTTCGAGGTTTTCAAAGACAATTTACTCCAAATGTATTCAGCATATCGCGCTCTGATCTTTGGTGAGTGTGAACTGTATCCTGGTCCTTTAATTCACGTACACGTTTTGTTCGAATATTGAAGTTGTATTTATGTTTTATCGTGCTGATGAGGCAAAATGTAATAATGACGTCATACCGACCCCGCCTATAGGCGGATTTTATTGTTTACATTTTTCTCATTAGCATAATACAGCATAAAACCAAATTCAGGATTGGTACAAAATGAGTCCACAATTCGAAAGAGCATAGAACATTTAGTACAATCTGAAACTTTGAGCTTCATATCAGGAATAATTTAGGAGAAATGAATGTTTGGAAATGTCGAAAATTACAAAGTTCGGTAAGGTAACGTCTTCCATTCCAGCCATACATTCTCTGTAATTTTCGACGTTTTTGAACACTCATTTCTCCAAAATTATTTGATAAAGCAAACTAAAATTTTCAGTAAATACTTGGGCTATGCACTATCAAAGTCTGAACTCATTTTGGTTCAATCCTGAATTTGGCTTTATGCTATATTATGCTAATGAGGCAAAATGTAAACAATGACATTATCTTAAACCCGCCTATACTACTACTAAGTGCTTACATCTAAGGCGTGACGGAGCTCCTCCTTCACCAGGTTTATCAACAGTCCCGCCACACCGCTGTGATGAGTACATTCCAACAGATACCTGCAGCAAACGTAGTGGTTCTTTTACTCTCCCAAATACTGTTGTAACTCACTTCTTTTCTTTCCAACAACCCAATAGTCTTATCGCACAATCACGAGGTTAAACGTTCCCCCAGTAACCACGTGGCCGCTTCTTGAAATATTGACATGTCCTTACCCACACCTTCCCATCCCTTTCAACAAACACACATCCCCTCCCCCTTTCCTATAACAATTTATCTTGTCTTAGTCATATGGCCCGCTCCCTCCTCCATTCTATAACTACCAGGGCCCGGCATTGGAGGAATTGGCCTGGTACACATCTCTCTCTCAATTTCAAAAATTTCACATTTCCCTACCTATTTTTTAAAGTGGGGAGGGGGAGGAGGACATAACGCTTCAAAAACAATATATCCTCCTCCCCTCTCATCCCTAGCCCTTCTAATAACCGCATTCAACTCCACCCTATTCTTATGCTTGATTTTTTGTATGTCAATAAAAGTTGTAAAATACTGTAAATTATAACCCAAGCACGAATATTCGCGCGCTCTCATTGGTTAAAACAAGTCACATGGTACACTCTCACAGGGCAAATCCTCTTCCGATATTGATGTCCTGGATCGATATCCCTCTCCCAAAAAACCTAACAAGAAACGAATTTATACTATATAAAAACAAAAACAACAAAGTTTTGCGGAGCCAACCGCACAAGGGATTAAAACTCTAGTAGCCAATTTTATTTCTTTAAACACGAAGAAATCGATTCACTTTCGCGCCCCGCGCCCATTTGAATTGATTTTGTTTGAGCTGTTTTGAATTGGCAACATGAAAGATTTTGTAGCTCGCTAGTCCGTGGGATGCTATTCTGGTCGTCAAAACTTCACAGCTGCCCTCGAAGCTTCTATTCTCGAGACATCTGTTGGTTTTACTGATCATCTGTCAGCCGTGGGCAGATTGTCAACCAACAGTCCTGACGACAAAAGGGGTTTATTTACTAAAAATTTTAATAAATCACTTAAAAAATATACTATTTTAACCTTAAGAGCTCTGTTTTTAATCCAATAATATTCCACGAATCTCTTACAGTTGCAGTAGACTCCCGCTATTAAACACTCAACGGAAACAATTTATTACTGTTCGTGAAATCGGGAGTTCAAAATACCCAATAGTACATTTACACTGTAAATTATCAACAGTACCAAAAGAAAATGGGTTTCTGTTTGAGATAGCGGAAATAACCGCAGTCGAGGTAACGCCGAGTCTATTGTACTGGTGCCCTTAATTTTGCAGTATAGCGGGAGTCTCATCAATTTTAATTTCATTTAAAAATGAGAAACTCGCTTCGTTAAGGGGGTTCTTTCATGGCTGAATTATTGAAGTTCCTCTTCGCATTTTGTGTTATTTGTCCACGGAATGATCCATAACTGGAAAGATAGTACAAGCCAACTTAATGGACATCAAAGACAGAACTGGTCTCTGAACAATGCCTGTTTATATATATTTTGGCATAAATTGAGTTTTCTTGTCAATAACCTTTGAGCATGCGCAAAGCCGTGAATTAAAGAGCCCTTTTATAATTAAAATTGAACGCGTTTCTCGAACGAGATAAATCATTTTCCTATGGTATTACGTTAACTTCTATTGAAAATAGAATAGAATACAATTTTCTTTTAGTTCCTTATCGCCATTGCTGGATATTTGGGCGGAGAAATACAATCGAATTTCCGAAATACAACTTAGAAAAATTAAAAGTCCAGTGTACATGATTTTTCAAACTTCAGTTACCCGATTCTCTTCCTTTTGTGGAAAAAGTTTATCATGCCTTTAAGATATAAATTACTGAGTCAAGACATGACACGGCAACCATAGACGCCAATTCGTCTCAATATTCATGTTAGAATTAGGGACGATTTTAGATAAGAGACAAATTAAACCTGTGTGTCAAGACAAATTGAAAGAATTTTATCACGTATCGCACGATACACGGTGCACTTTGTGAATATAATTGTTTAGATGTCACCCACAATGAGGGGTCTCCTTTGTAATGACTCCTCAGAACTTTGTTGTGAAGGCACCTTAACAAAGGCTTTTAAAAGGGCTACCTAAAAATATCTAATATAACTCCGGTGAGTGCAGTATGATCTTTCTCTGCAGCATTAGCGATATTAAATTTACATTGAAGTCTTTAATGACAAAACCTTTTTAACAATAACGCGGTTCTAATGTCGAAATTTAAATTACAAAACTGGCAAAGTAATGAAACAGTGCAGATGCTGATATCAGTAATTATTGTGTAAAGCAGTTTAGTGCTAGCGAATCAAGGTCCACAAAAACGCTAAAAACAATTAATACCATTATCATTTTGATGTTCCTCAATGAATGAAATTTAAAACTGAATTTTTCGTGATCACAAATAGGATGCAGAGTACAAAGGAAACTAACATTTCCTCCATTAAAGTTTACAAAACAAGTTTTTCAATAACATAAAAAAAATTCGTAAAAGTATCAGTAAAAGCTTTTAAGAAAACTATTAACTCTGATATTGTAACATATGCCTTACGATGTGTTTGAATCTTAATTTCTGAGTCTCTTTCAAAAACCACAACTTGTGACGTGCACTTGACAATGTTGGACTGCTTCGCACGAAATACCTCAAAATACACTCGTTTGGGAAAAGAAATATGCTTCAAAAGTTACAAAATGCTAACATTTCTGCCCCCTACAACGATACTTTCAACCCAAAATGTTGATCATCTTGACGCACTATGCATGCTGATCAGTTTGAGTGCTGCTGTCGAAATTAACTTAAACAAAAACAGTTTCAAACAGAAAAAGAAACCTCGCCTTGCTGTCAAACTTGCAAGAGGCTTTGACCCTCAAGTTGATATTCTATACACTCAGGTACTAATTCTATACCGATGTTGAATTTCACTATGATAAGCGGAGCCGTTTCTAAACCTCAAGTTGTTCTTTTGCTTCTGAGATTTGATCACGCAGTGGGCGTACTTATTATGCTTTTTGACTGTCACTGTTTAAGATTATACAGAAATTATAAATTATTTTTTCAGTCCGGCAATTTCAATCTGTTATTTAATAACAAGAAACCCAGCATTTCATTACACTAGTTGACAATGACATTCAGGGACTCATTTCGTAAGAAAAATTTTGAAATTTAGCACAATTTTAGTATTATATTTTCACAAATGAAACTTGTTGCATATCCTGATTCAAATGTCAGTTCGACCGCGATAAGTTAAAACAATTTACGTCAAACAAATACAATCGCGCCTCGCTGCATAATATCTGGCAATACAAAACTGAAACTGGCAAGAGTGTTTCAGCTATAAATTTAAGACTGATGCTGAACTTGGTATGTAGTACTTTCGGGAACACGGAACACCCGAAAAAGTGTTCAAAAAAACAGGAACACCCAGAACACCTTGAACAAAAGGAGCACCCCGTAGCATTTTCAACAAAACCCGGAACATCCTCAAAAATACCGGCCCTGACTGAACAACTCAACAAACAGGAACACCCCGGAACATCTTCAGCGAAACCCGGAACTCAACACCTCCAAAATTACCTGGAAATCATTCACAAAAGCAAAAAAATACCCCAAAATTAACATAGTGCTTCGGGCTATTATTGATAATCTTCTCATTAGATATTTTAACGGTTAGGTCCATGTGTGAGCACGGGCCTGATATTAAAGAGAAAAAAACTTTTAAAATAAGTGTTACACCGCAATGTTCCCATTGAAATGTCGCAAATAAATCAAGAGCCCTGTATTCAACAAGCACCCCCTCCCCCTCCCTTTCCAGGTCCCAAATTAAATAAGCGCCCCGGGTGAATATAAGAAACATTGCAGTAATTTCTAAACTAAACGGAAATCGAATATGACAGGAACTTAAACACTGTCTGCTAATACGCCTTTGTTTTTGGAAACTGATAAAGTCGGGTTCAGCTTATACGTAAATGCTGAAGGAACGTTTTAAATAATTTTGAATATCTCCATTAAAAACGAGAAAGACATTTCGCCTATTAACGTTTATATGATTAAAGACCTGTACATGTATTATAGATGTCCTGTCATTGCAAGCTCTCAAAATGTCTAAATCAACCCGAATTAAGCCAGATTCCAGCAATTATTACAGAATTCCTTCCAATTATCTATAATCTTTTTAAAGAAAAATATGATTTTGTTGTTTTCGTTCAAGCCAGCTGAAAGTTTGCGACAGCACAATTGTTTGACCTGGCCTCGTTCTGAAGTCAATAAAAGCCGATTCCCCATCACCGACACTCTTTTCCATTCAACCCTGCACTCGAGTGGTTTGTTCATCTGATCGTCCGTCCGGAAAACTGTACATCGCGAACCTTGATTATAACACAGTAATTCCTGAATTACTAAAAGGTAAGTAAAAGAGTTTCCTCCCGATCGTAATACCACCTCTCCTAAAGTCGTAGAAAGCAATATATCTCGAAAGAGACATCCCTAAAAAAGTTCAGGAACGTTGCCGATCTGTCCCTATTTAGTGCACGTTTGGCTGTAATAGACAAAAGTTGACAATGACAAATAGCATCGAGGTAATTTATAGTCAACTTTATTTTTTCTCTGCTTTAAAACGTATTTGAGATAACACTGACTGCTTTTGAAATGTTTTAACCGTATGTTCTGTGCTGCGTCAAGAAGCAAGTTACGCTATAACTAAACGAACGATTATCTTTGTTTTCAGTACGTTAGCTTAGTGTTTCCATAAGATATGATTTGCCATAAAATATCATATACTAGAACATGTTATTGTCATTGGAACAGTTATCGAATTTAATAATATAATTCGGCACGAATTAGAGTACTGGTTTCGTATTCTTCGCTTTTCTGGATGATCAGTTCTGGTATTTCTTAGTGGTGTTCCGGGTTTTCTGGAGAAGTTCAGGATATTTTTTGAGGTGTTTCGGGTTTCTCGAGGCGTTCAGAGTATTTTTGAGGTGTTCCGGGTTTTAGTGAAGATGTTCCGGGTTGTTCCTGGTTTTCTTGAAGGTGTTTCGGAGTGTTCCTGGTGTTTGGCACTTTTTGGGGTGTTCTGGGGTGTTCTGGTGTTCCTGGAAGTTGAACTTCACTGACATGATAAGAACACTTTTTAAAATTGGTTGTGTTTCTGGCGATACGTTCGAAACGGCACCAACAGTATGCCGGAAAAATCGTTCCAAGTGTAAACAGAAGACCTATCCGCTATGATTTTTACAATTGGCACGAAATCCCATCCGGTATAGTGTAAACGAGGACTAAATAATACCTGAGATGAAAATCTGGCCTCGTTTACACTATACCGGATGGGATTTTGTGCCGACACAAACTCGTTGCGTTGAAGTGCGAACAGCAACAGTTTTTCGCGCCACAAAAACCTGTTGTTGTTGTTGTTGTTGTTGTTGTTGTTGTTGTTCCTTCGAAAACGAAGATGAGCATGAAATCGTACTATGACTGTTTATGGGTCCGCAGATGGCTGATAAACCAATTTGGGCACGAAACATGCGATGGCAATGTGGACAGATGTGTGACTGTTCTTGATCAGATGGGGGCGGGAGCAATTGTCTCTCTTTTCGATTCTTGCGCTTCAGAATGGCGATATGCTGATTCTCTCCTTCTCGTCAGCTGTTACATCAGTGTGGATTTTACCACGCCAAACTGATCGGTCGAGGGCAAAATCTTCCCGATATGTGACTATCTGATATGGAACTATCACTTTCGAAAGCGTTGCGTTTTACGTCCGAAGCGGCACGAAAAGTATGCCGGAAAAATCGTTCCAAGTTTAAATAGAAGGCATAACCGCTGTGTTTTTTACAACGGTACGAAAGCTATCTGGTATAGGGTAAACGAGGTCTTAACCTTCCTCGTATACTGCCGTCTCTCTCTTTCTCCGAGCAAATCGTTAACTGCGGCCAATCTTTTTTGAAATAGCTGTTTATGGTAGATCTTGTTACAAGTCTATTTGAATTAAAAAAAAAAAGAATATGC
>JAOEHT020089342.1:0-13154 GCA_025448195.2 Parazoanthus atlanticus | reverse complement strand
GAAGGAAGGAAGGAAGGAAGGAAGGAAGGAAGGAAGGAAGGAAGGAAGGAAGGAAGGAAGGAAGGAAGGAAGGAAGATGTTCAAGATGGTACCTCAAAATTTCGATTTTATAGAAAAATCATAAGCACTGATTAGTGTGATTAAAGAGTTAGACTGGGGACGAGTGGACGTGTCCCCTTCTTTTTTGGAAATTTTCAGACGCTTGGTTAGAAAAGTGCAGAAAGTTGCAAGTCCTAACTTTCATACTCCCGTATTCCAATTCTCCCTTATCTCCATCGCCACCCACCCCTCCCCCTATGCCAAAGGCAAACAAAATGTTTTGGCACTGAGTGTTTCCGAGCTTGACCTTTTGCTTTAGCCGCAATGGAGTTGAAGTCACTAACCTATTAGCTCACAGTTTTTCCCCATGAACCCCGCCTCACAGCTGCATGTGTATCCCTCCAGACTTGCAGCACACCGCCCGCCATTCTTACATGGATGGTACAAGTAACAGGGATCTGCAAAGATAATATACATTACCAGGGGGTCATTACACTGGGTTTCCAATTGAAAGGGTTTTAATTCTTAAGTTTAAAAACCTTGAAAGAAAATCGTCCTGATTTTAACACTGACCGCGTCTGTTTGCAGACGAAAACCAGATGAGACATGCTGCCACGTGCCTGCCATCGCATCTGCCAATGAAACAACGCAACCCTCGGATGTCACGTATGTACGTGCGGAACATTTTTCGGGCACTGTGATTGGTCCGGTCTTTTTATAGCAGTCTTCGCGACTCCTTGAGGGAGATCGTTAAGTATTGAACGATTTACATTAAGAAGTTGTTTCTGGGCGGATTAAGGAGAGCAGCCGAGCAGGGTTAGCAAACGTGGTTCTCGTCCCATTTTGTTTGCAATATCATAAAGGCCAGACAAGAAAAAGCACAACAAAATATACTTCGGGAGAGGGGTATGGGGGAACTCCAATATTTAGCCTATACAGGGATGTGCCGCCACTCGGGGCATACTTGTTGGGGCTTTTACAAGTAGTCATAAACAGGGTACAGTTTTCAGGATTGCAACCTTGAACAGGGTATACAGTTCGTTAGTCTCACTTTATTAAACAGACTCCAGTTCTGGACTTCTACTGGACTGGACTTCTACTTCCGATTAGTATACACGAAGACTCCTGTCATAAACAAGGTATTGAAAATGGCGCATTTTTGGTCAGGGTTTGAGAGCCTGGCTGGCAGCCTCCTACCCAAACAATGTTCGAGCACCCCCTTGCCCCCGACTTGTCTACCGGCCTCCTCTTTAACTGCATGAAAATCTATGTGAATCAAATGGGAGGCCGGAAAACGACCGCCATAAACGGAAATAGGGAGGCTTGGTCGAGTCTTATTGCCGGCATGTGTTAGCGTACAATTTCAAAATTTTGGCGTGGATTCGTTCCTTCCGTTTTCCAGCCTCTCTGCTCCTGCCATCTATTTGGTCCCCCACACCAGATTTCTACCACGTGTTTCTCTCTACCCCTGCTGGCTATGGTGTCTACCCCGCCAATCATCATTTTTTTTACGAAGTTTGTGGCGAAGGTTTCTTTTCGTCAAGCGTTCGGTTGAGGTTGGCGAAGAAAGCAATATATTCGTAACTGAAGTCAAGTGAACGGTACCGGCGTGATTTACCTTTGGCTTTATATTATAGCATGCCAGAAGCAAACTTGTTCGCTTGCGGAATTATTCGTGAGGGCGATCAACGATTTAGTACCTTATCTAGAGGGCGGCAATGTTGTTTATGGGTCTGTCGGCCTTGTTGTTCGATCGACTCGTAGAACATTTATATGACGTATTGATCGGCCAACAGCTTGACAGCATTATTTGAACCTGTGGTAACTGCTAGTTTTCAATTAATCGGGCCCAGGTTTTTTTTAACATTTCATTCAGCATTTTCAACGCCCAAAATACAGCGAAGGTAAAGTAAAAGACTT
The DNA here is from genome assembly GCA_025448195.2 of Parazoanthus atlanticus. NCBI lineage: Eukaryota > Metazoa > Cnidaria > Anthozoa > Zoantharia > Parazoanthidae > Parazoanthus > Parazoanthus atlanticus. The sequence continues at coordinate 11,195 of JAOEHT020089342.1, read as the reverse complement.
TATACAACATTAGTTCTGAAGACTGGCAAAATGGAAACCGACAGTGGACCCTTTACCCCCCTCATTCTGTCAGTGCTCCGTTTTAAGGGTATTTTAAAAAGCTCGAGCTACACGGAACAGAGAGAAATTGAAACAGACGTTGAGGTCACCGAGGAATGGACTGTGACCTCTCGCTCCGAAGGCCGCGCATAACCGGCTGAGCCATGCCTGCTCCTTCATAGAAATCATACACAAAATGAAGACTCTTAAAAGATTCGTGGCCCTCTCGTAATCCTACTTACCTCTTCGTGTACAATTGTTCCCTATAAATCCGACAGCGCATTTGCAGACGAATCTGTCCTGTCTATTGATACAATGTCCACCATTTCGACATGGGTGGGGCGAGCAGTAGTCTAAAAAGAAAAAATACATTTTATGTTACCAGATTGTTTAAACTACAAAATAGATTTTAATAAATTAACCGTTCGCCAAAGTCCAGCTTTAATCATTTCAAGAAATTTGTTTACTAATCTGCTATTTAACCTATCCCAGAAAAGTTTTAATAACCCGCACCAGAATATCTAATTAAAAAACCTCGAAATGCATGAATTTTCTCGAAACTGTACACTCACCGACCACAAACCACTAGTTCACTGATAAACAATAAACTTTCGAAAAATATGCCTTGGCGTTTGCAATTTTCGCAGTCGCACTGTGTATACTTCCTTTGCTTTTATTATATTGACTTTTATCATATGGCAAAGATACTTCGCGCGTTCTGATTGGTTCTTGAGCGGTCTGGATCCCCCGTAATGCCCACAGGCATTACGGGTTATTGTTAATGACCTACGCGTGCGCATAACCGGATGTGCGAAGCAAAGAATTTCCGCCATCCTCGGGAACCCGGGGCGTCGGGAAGGGAACACGAAGAGGCGGAAAAAAAACGCGGAGGGAAGGGGGAAGAGTGGGGACTCCCCCGCGTCCTTGCTTTTGCACTCCCGACGCCCTGGGTTCCCGAGGATGAATTTCCGCTTGCTCGGTGTTATTGTCGTTTTTAGAAAAAAAATGTCATATAATAAAATACTTATTTTAAAATTTGAACGTTCGGTCTTTGCGGGAATATCAAACTTCGGCCTTGTTGCAATACAGCAAGGCCTCAGTTTGATATTTCCCGCACAGACCTCACTCTCGGTTAAGAAGTAGTTAGTAGTAAATTGTCTCAGCACATAGAGTTTTTACTGTATTATTGTGGAGTTTCATTGCACAACTTAATAGCTTCTGTTTTTACTGTATCGTGTACATATAAGGACGTGGGGATAGTACGTAAGTAAACATGCATCCTTTTTAAATAAGGTGTTTATTAAACCATTGGATGATTATTGATAGTTGTTGATAAGTCAGCTAGTTAATTAGGTGGTGTTTGTATTACTCCAACATGAGTTGCATTCCGGTACGAATGATAACTTTCACGTTTCCAGATCTTTATATAGACTTCCTCAATATGGAATGAAAGTGCATTAAAATGATCGGCGGATCGATAACACGAGTCACTGATTTAAATGATACTGCTGACAATTGCGTTCAGATTCCTTTCGGAAAGAACTAGCTCAACGATAAACTCATTGCGGATTGATTCATACCGCTTTGCAATTTTAAGTAAGGTATCATGTACTGAAACGAGTACAGAATCTCAAAGTGGAACCGGGATGAAATTGTACCGGAATAAAACCCAATCAGGTATCATGTAAACACCGCCATACTTACGTGGAAATTTTCAGTCTTGTTCTTCACATTGCTGTGTTCCAACAATAGTATACTAGTAGTGTTTTATTGTTGTGTACAGCTGTTTCAGCAAGTATCGCCCAAAATGCTCTTTAAACATGGCTTAGGTCTGCTGCATAGTAGAAAAACGATGCTTTGGTTGTCTTGTAAGTCCACAAATCCAGCGGTGTTTTGTGAAGGCGATTTTTTACTTTTGAATTTCCCGGCGCCGCCATCTTGAAATGTGACGTGCATGGTTGCAGTACCAGACCCCCTCTCAACCTTGTTCCCAGGCCCTTCCCACTCCCGAGAGAAAGACCCTGGTTGGGTCTGGTCACGTGGCACCCAGATTATGGGTGCTAATAAATAAAATAAATGCGTATGTGTGTTTGTTTTGATGAAAATAGAAAAAATAATCCCATCTCCACTGGGCTAAATAAGAACAAAAATCAATCTTAAGCATATCTTCCACGTTTATTTTATTTGTTACCACCCAGAATGTGGGTGCCACGTGACCAGACCCAACCAGGGTCTTTCTCTTGGGAGAGGGAAGAGCCTGGGAACGAGGTTGACCCCCTCTAGTGTTAGACAAGAGTGGAGTTTAACCGTAACAGGACACATTTCAAGATGGCAGCACCGGGAAATTCGAAAGTGAAAAACCCGGTTTCTGGACTTACAATACCAAAACATAATTTTTTGCTATTTAGCAGACCTAAGATACGTTCAAAGAGCATTTTAGGCGCAACTTGTAACAGCTGAGGATCCCTTTTAGCACAAGCTTATGAAAAGTTCAAGAAAGAAGACAAAAGGCAAAAACATAAGGGGGAAAAAACAACTTCAGCCTTAGAAGTTAAAACATAAACAGAATAAAGACTCAGGTGTGCTAAACTAGCCTTTCTCCGTGCAGTTGTCGCCTTTAAATCCAACATAACAATCGCACTTAAATCCGTTTCCTTCAATGAAACACTGGCCGTTATTTGAACACGGATTTGGAGAGCAGGGGTCTAAAATGAAATATGGTGGAACAAACAAACAAATCAAAGTAAGCAATAAAGTAAAGTAAAATAAATTAACTTTATGTATTTTTTGAGGGAAACCGCACATTTACACATCACAACGCTCCACGAGGCTCTCAACACTACAATGGTAATAATAATAATAATAATAATAACAAATAATAATAATAATAATAATATAAATATTAATAAAAATAAAAAATAATATATAATAATATAGTAATGTTATTATTAGTAATAATAATAATAAAAAGTACAATTGTATTTATTAAATACAATACATCTGCATATATGCGCACGCGCATCACAATCTAAGTCAAAATATTTACATAAATAAACAAATAAATAAATTCACAGAATAGACTTTGCTAACAGTTTAAAAAATACTGAAAAGAATAAAGCCATAAAGACTATAAATATAGTTCAGAGGCTAATTGAAAAAAGATAAACCTTAGGGGCAGCAGCCTCCTAAAGTTACACAGGTCTTGGATAGGCTCGAGTTTTAGGACGATTAAGAAATAGGGTGCAGCACAGCGATGCAGACTCAAAACGATTTCCCTCCTCTTTTCGAGAAGTACGTGGTTTCCTGTTAAAGCCTGAGATATCATATCAGGAGACTAGAACGATAATTTAACGTCCCTGTTCACCTTGACGGTGTGGCGAAACGTTGGATTAGCAGTGAGAAACCCAAACGACTGAGCCAATCGCGGTCATTTTCCCATTTATTAAAATCCTGGCTTTAAATGAATAAGAATAGATAGCTGCAGCAGAATATTACTTCACTAAATCACAGCAATACTGCATTAAAGCACCAATGCACCCACTGCCCAGATTTGAGATATATATTTTGGCAGTTCAACTGATGACGATTAAAGATACAATGAAAGCATAACTGCTACAAACACCTAACCTTTGTGCTCGCACTTGTCGCCTTTGAATCCTGCAGGACATTTGCATCTGAATCTGTCGCCATCAACGAAGCAACGACCACCATTGGTGCACGGATTAGGAGAGCAGGGATCTACGAAAATAGATTAGGTGAAAAAAAATTGTTGCCAAAAAAGATGTGTGTAAATTCTTACGTAAATTCGTTTTCATTTGCTCAAACGAAGGCTGGAGACATTTTAAGTATCTTTTCACCAGAGAAACGTTAAAACGATACATCCAAGATTTATGTACTTTCCAACTTTAGTATGTTACTAACACTGAATTGTTTTACAGCTCCTAAATGGTCAAGTTATGTTTTTATACAGCCTCCACGCAGACTATTACAGTAACGCAGTCCCATAAATCAAGCAACCAAAGAGGCAGCTGTAAATCATGTTTGTTCGCGTTTTTCTCCAAAGTATTGGCGTTGTGAAACTAACTGTTATGTAGGCACCGCAGGTATCGCCTTTGAATCCAACAGCACATTTGCGTTTAAACGTGTTCCCTTTAAAGGAACACTGACCGCCAATTAGCACACGGATTTGGAGAGCAGGGGTCTACAGAAATAAAATAAGTAGTTGCAAATATATGGAGTTTCAACTTCAGCATTTTTAGTATGAACAACTACCTTTACTTTCACCATCTATACCTCGTGCCAAGTGACCTCGGCGAGGTCTTATGTTTCACTTGGCACGGCACATAAGACAAAAGAAATAAATTAGGTCCACCGAACGTATTTATGTGTAAAATGCAGTTGAGTGCTAAAAGTATAAACGGGGTATATTCGAGGCTCCATAAAATTGCCATGGAAACAAAAAACATTTGGCGGAAGTAAGAAGGTTGATAAGCTGAAAAGTTGTTGTAACACCAGCTACAAACAAAAAGCAACAATATATCAAGAAAGACACACCTTCACAAAATTGAGCGAGTAACTAACCCTTCTGTTTGCAAGTGTCGCCTTTGAACCCAACAGCGCATTTACACTTAAATCTGTCTCCTTCAAGGGAACACTGACCACCATTGGCGCACGGATTTGGAGAGCAGGGATCTAATAATAATAATAATAATACAATAATAATAATAATAAAAATAATAATATGATCTTACAAAAGAAAATGGCCGCTAAAACAGTTGCTAAGAAGATTTAGACACTTATTGTTTTCTTATGTTTTCTTATGTTAACAATTGTCTTACAGGTCGTTAATAGTCAAGTTCGTTTGCATAATGCCGTGATTTCGCAGCCGACATTGACCAAAAATCAAGCATATCTCAGCCAACCAACCATGTCAATTTTAATGTTTTCATTCACATCGCAAATCTTTTAATTTTCGTTTTTCCATCACGACATTTCAGCTACCTTTTTGTTGGCAAGTGTCGCCTTTGAATCCAACAGCACATTTGCATTTGAATCCGTCTCCTTGAACTAAACACTGACCGCCATTGGTGCACGGATTCGGAGAGCAGGGATCTGAAAAATATATTCGTAAAAAAGTAACTGTTGGTTTAAAGGCACTATCCCTTGTTTACCAACAAGTATCATACAATTAATTCATTGATGGCCAAGTTGCGCTCAGTGTTGATCAATCAGGATTTTCCAACGATTGAGTAATCACAGTAATACAACAGCAAAAGTGGCTAAACGTCACTGATAATAAACTGTTTCCATTAAAAGGGCAGTGTCAAGCAAAATCACCGCAGTTTTGCATTTTTTTACTAAAAATTAGCCAAATGACGTCAAACAACTTAATCTGACAAAACAATCTAAGAGAAAATCGAAGCGTTATATCGCATCTTATGTTTAAAAATTAATTATATGCTAATTGTTATGTATGTATGTATGTATGTGTGTGTATGTATATGTATGTATGTATGTATGTACGTGTGTGTATGTATGTATGTATGTATGTGTGTGTGTGTATGTATGTTTGTATATGTATATGTATGTATGTATATGTATGTATGTATGTATGTTTGTATGTATGTGTTGTGTATGTATGTATGTATGTTTGTATGTTTGTATGTGTGTATGTATATGTATGTATGTGTGTGTATATATGTACGTATGTATGTATGTATGTATTATGTATGTATGTATGTATGTATGTACGTATAAATGTATGCATGTATTTTAATGTATGTAGGTAAACCATTTATTATCTGTTTCAGTCTAGTTTTTATCCCAAAAGAGTAAATCCCAAATATGTTGAATTCTGGCTGCTTTTACGCAAAGGTAATAAATCCACCTTGACACTCCTCTTTTAAGTAGACAAGTACATCGTTTTGATTTTGTTTCGATCGTTTCCTCCAAGGTAGCTAACCTTTCTGTTTGCAAGTGTCGCCTTTGAATCCAACAGAACATTTACATTTAAATCTGTCTCCTTCAACGGAACACTGACCGCCATTGGCGCACGGATTTGGAGAGCAGGGATCTAAAGAAACAAAATAAAGGTAAAAAGTACCAGCCGCTAAAAAAATGAAAGTACATTAAAAGTTAATGTGCTTGTATACTCCAAACTATGTTTACATTTGATAATTCTGTAGTATATTGCTCACAAATTGAGCGACTACTGTAAACTGTACAATGAAGTAATCCTCAATAATTCTGGTTCATCGGGACATCATGATGTTTTTATTCTCCTTTCCCCGAGGCTTTTGTGGTATGTAACTAACCTTTCTGTTTACAATCATCGCCTTTGAATCCAACAGCACATTCACATTTAAATCTGTCACCTTCAACTAAACACTGACCACTATTGGCGCACGGATTTGGAGAGCATGGATCTAAGAAAATAAATAGGCACGAAAAAATATGTTGCCAAGAAAGATGAAAGTACATTCAACATTAATGTGTTTGCATACAAACAATTAATAATAATAATAATAATAACAGACTTGCACAACGCCATTTCCCCCAAGGTTCAATGGCGTTTTACACGAAAATACACCACTACAGAAAGAACTAAAGACAAAAATATAGCTTACTGAAGAACAAACCAAAGGTTTTCATTTACTTCAGATTCATCGGGACATAGTGATGTTAGTATTCTCCCTTTTCGGAGGCTATTGTGGTATGTAACTAACCTTTCTGCTTGCAAGTGTTGCCCTTGAATCCAACAACACAATTACATTTAAATCTGTCTCCTTCAACGGAACACTGACCGCCATTGGTACACGGGTTTGGAGAGCAGGGGTCTAAACAGAAAGTATAATAGACGAAGAAACATTATATAATGGGAATTTTGACTATAACCTCCTCATTCCCTAATTCGTATTCTGAACATTTCATTTACTCTTGAGACGATTCAAATGAACTGAGAGATACTGACCGCGAGCACCCCCAAAGCTTTTCAAGACGCAAAACTCTTTCGAACATAAGTTGAAAACATATCCCCACTCGAAAATAGGCTAGAAGAAGCCTTTGGGACAACAACGGAATTCCAGGAGTCCTCAGTGAAACGCTTTTGTGATTGAACTTTAAAATTTAACCTTTTCGTTTACAGCTGTTGCCTTTGAATCCTATAGGACATCTGCACTTGAATCCGTTCCCTTCAGCGGAACACTGACCGCCATTGGCGCAGGGATTTGGAGAGCAGGGATCTATAAAACAGAAAGTATCATCAACAAGAAAAACATAAGCAGGACTTACCAATTGAAATCAGAGTGTTGGTAAACCCGCCAAGGTTTTAATTACAACTTCACCATTCCTCGAGTCGTATCCCGAACCTTTGACTTACATTTGAGCCGATTCGAATCAAAGAGATACTGACCGCGAATACCGCCAAAGCTTTTCAAGACGCAAACTCCTTCGAACATAAGTTGAAATAACCCCTTGGAAAATATCTCTTGCCCTCGCAAAACAATAGGATAGAAGAACTTTTCGACAATTATACCCCAGGTCTTATTTTCGGAAATTTATGAATTGTTGTGAGGCAACAACGGGATTCCAAGAGTCCAGAAATGCTTTTCTGATTAAACTTTAAAATCTTGCCTCTTGGTTTATTACAGCTGTTGCCCTTGAATCCTATAGGACAATTGCACTTGAATCTGCTCCCTTCAACCGAACATTGACCGCCACTGGCGCACTGCGGAACTTACCAATTGAAATTCTATATATAAGGCAAAAATCTAAGATCATCTATTGCCCCAGTTACTAAGGTTCCTAAAAAAAACTGGTACCTTTCACGATATTGCTGCTTCTAGCTGTTTCTAATAGCTTAGCTACCCATGTGAGAAATATACAGGACTACGGACACTTTTTGTAACTCAGTTAAATCTCTGCTATAAACCGCTCCACCAACACTTATACTTATTGAATCACATTTAATATTACTTTTGTCACAACATTTCAATTTTTTTATATATATGACACTTTGTAAAAACGTAGCTTGTTACTCAGCTTTTTTAGATTATACTACAAAATGTAAATTGAAAATAACCCCATTGGAAAATATGTCCTTCCCCCATAAATAACATGCTAGAGATGGCGTTTTAGAAAAAATATAAACCCATACTTTCGGAAAGTTACGAGTGATCTTGAGGCAACGATGGGATTCCAAGAGTCCTGAAACACTTTTGTGATTGAACTTTAACATCTAACCTTTATTTTTACAGCTGTTGCCTTTGAATCCCATGGGACATTTGCACTTGAATCCGTTCCCTTCAGCGGAACAATGGACGCCATTGGCGCAGGGGTTTGGAGAGCAGGGATCTGTAAAACAGAAGTATCATCAACAAAGAAACATAAGCGGGACTTACAAATTGAAACTAGAGTGTTGGTAAACCCGCCTTTTAATTACAACTTCAACCTTCCTCGAATCGTATCCTGAACCGGCTTTAACTTACTTTTGAGCCGATTCGAATCAAAGAGATACTGACCGCGAATACCGCCAAAGCTTTCAGTTCAAGATGCAAACTCCTTCGAACATAAGTTGAAATAACTCCTTGGAAAATATCTCTTGCCCTCGCAAAATAATAAGCTAGAAAAACGTTTTCGACAATTGTAACCCAGGGCTTATTTTCGGAAAAATTTATTAATTTTTTTGAGGCAATAATGGGATTCCAAGAGCCCAGAAATGCTTTTCTGATTAAACTTTAAAATCTAACCTCTTGGTTTACAGCTGTTGCACTTGAATCCTATAGGACAGTTACACTTGAATACTATAGGACATTTGCACTTAAATCCGTTCCCTTCAGCCGAACATTGACCGCCACTGGCGCACTGCGGAACTTAACCAATTGAAATTCTATATCTAAGATCTAAAATCTAAGATCATCGTTTGCCCCAGTTATTAAAGATCCTAAAGAAACTTGTACTTTTCAGGACATTGCTGCTTCTGTTTTCAATAGCTTAGTTGCCCATGTAAGAAATATAAAGGACTACGGACACTTTTGTAACTCAGTTAAATCTCTACTATGAACCGCTCCACCAACACTTGTACTTACTAAATCACAATAATATTACTTTTTGTCACAACATTTCAATTTTTATTATATATATGATACTTTGTCAATACGTAGCTTGGTACTGAGCTATTTTAGAATATACGGCACAAAATGTAAATTGGAAATAATCCATTTGGAAAATATGTCCCTCCCTCGCAAAATAACATGTTAGAAATGGCGTTTTAGACAAATATAAATCCAGGGCATACTTTCGGAAAGTTACGAGTGATTTTGAGGCAACAATGGGATTCCAAGAGTCCTGAAACAGTTTTGTGATTGAACTTTAACATCTAACCTTTCTTTTTACAGCTGTTGCCTTTGAATCCTATGGGACATTTGCACTTGAATCCGTTCCCTTCAGCGGAACAATGGCCGCCATTGGCGCAGGGGTTTGGAGAGCAGGGATCTGTAAAACAGAAAGTATCATCAACAAAGAAACATAAGCGGGACTTACAAATTGAAACTAGAGTGTTGGTAAACCTGCCTTTTAATTACAACTTCACCCTTCCTCGAGTCGTATCCTGAACCTTTAACTTACATTTGAGCCGATTCGAATCAAAGAGCTATTCAAGACGCAAACTCGTTTGAACATAAACTAAAAATAACCCCTTGGAAAAGATGTCCCACCTTCGCAAAATTTTAAGCTAGCAAAACCCTTTTAGACAATTATAAACACAGAGCCTACTTTGGGAAAGTTATGAGTGATTTTGAAGCAAGAAGGGGATTCTAAGAGTTCAGAAACGCTTTTCTGATTACGCTTTGCACAAACTTTAATATCTAACCTTTCTTTTTACAGCTGTTGCCCCAGAAACTGAATTAGCGGATTTGATAAGTACTGGTAACATGTGGAACAGCACAAAAAAGGCGCCATGGCGAGAAGTAACAGTTTAATAGCTGACAACGGAGTACATTGAAGGGAGCGACTGGAGGGGCGATTGAAGAAGTCAATGGTCATTGTTATTGTCATTGTTATTATCATTATCATTATCATTGTCATTGTCATTGTTATTGTCATTGTCATTGTCGTTGTCGGCATTGTTATTATCATTGTATTGTCGTTGTCATTGTCATTGTCATTGTTATTACCAATGACACTGTCGTTGTCACTATTATTGTTATTATCATTGTCACTGTCGTTGTCATTGCGTTTGTCATTGTCACTGTCATTGTCACTGCTACTACTCTTCCTGTTGCCATTGCACATTCTCACTATTATATTGATAACTATCACGTTTCAAAATCTTAATGCATAATTACCTTTTATCTCGCAATTGACACCTTTGAACCCCATAATACACTCGCAGTTAAACCCGTCTGAGGTACTGGTGCAGTCACCCTCATTTTGACAAGGGTTTGGAGAACAGTGTTCCTTCGCAGCGGTGGCTAAACACAACAACAACAACAATAGAATCAACAAAGATCGCAAACACAACCCGCAATCCTAAAGGTGATGTTACACAGTACGATTTTTAACGCAACACTGTTGCGCGAAAAATCGATGTAGTGTAACAGGATTCTTTTTTACCAGGCAACATGACAACAATGTTGCAACGCAGTTGCCGCAACAAAATAGCGCTAAAAATCGTAACCGTGCACCAAGTTACACGATCTCAATTTTTAATGCAACAATGTTGCGCGAAGAATCATCTTCCCGTGTAACATTACCTTAACACCGCTGCAACATCAATGCATCTTTTTCTCTTAAAAGCCCGGATTAGGGTCCGGCATCCTTTGCGGGCGTCCTTAGTTTCACGCAGTTGAAAACTTTCGGTAGGCAGAGATTGCTTTAAGTTTATCATTAACAATAACTTTAAAAGCGACATTAGTAACTTACCTTGATTAAAGTTCTCAACCACATAAACGAAGTTGGTGCGTTCTTGACCAACACACTCCTTCGAGGACGGATAGACCGCGCATGGTTTGTATTCTTTGCCGATACAGCTGTAAAACCAAACATCAACTGTAAACACTGCCGTACACAATGTTTATAACCATACACTACTGTTTGCCCTCACTCAGCATATTGCAAAATCCCACGTTAAAAGCCCCACCCGGTTTACAACTCACCCC
>JAOEHT020089243.1:0-13155 GCA_025448195.2 Parazoanthus atlanticus | reverse complement strand
CCTTTGTCTTTTCCTTTGTTATTTAAATTTCTTATGCTTGTGCTATGCTTATTTCACAAGTGTGAACCAGGCTTTATCTGGTAGGTTTTACCAGTGGCGAACTCGATTGAATAAAAGACCTGCGACAAAGGTCACACGTTTTCGTGCATTTGAAACAGCCTGCAGAAAGCGTGAGACTCCCTTGGTGATTGTTTACACTGTTGTACGCTTTAGGTTTAGAAGGTGCCAACATCTCTTTCAGATTTTTAGGCCTTCTAAACGCTGGAATGATGCTTCTATCCGGAGAAATGTCCCGCATGAAGGGGGTGGAGTGGAGAATATGCAAATTGTCCCGAAGAATGCGACCAACTTCCGGTAAGTTGGGATTGTAATCAATCACCAAGGGGGTAACCTTACGCTTGATCATTTCTGTTAAGTGCAGCCGCTTGATTAAATTTACCTTCTACTAAGGTGGCATTATAGCCTTGTTGAATAAGATATAACTTATATTCAGTATTGCGCTGGTCAAGAAATCGAGGGGAGCAGTTGCGCTTAAGCCTGAGTGCCACATTATACAGGATATCCTTCCTACAGTGCGGGAGGTGTGCACTGATGGGGACTAGGTAGAGATGGCTATCGGTGGGCTTAGAATAAGTATCGGTTTCAATAACAACATTGTTCAAATGCATGGTAAGATCCAGCACATTTAATAGCTGCTGAGAAACCACCAGTTCAAATTTGATTGTGAGATACAACGAATTTATGTAATCCGTAAATTCATGAAGCTTATCCAAACCATGCATCCAAATATCAGTGATATCATCGCGATACTTCCACCAGAAAGTAGGATGGATATCCCCCCTGTCTTAGCAAGATGGTCGATGTGCCTCATAGCAATGTCAGCGTAGCTACACGCGTCAATCCTAAGGCCCATGGCGGTACCATGGGCTTGCAGATAATTAATGCCTCCAAACTGAGAATTATTATGCTTAAGGCAAACTTCGACGGCCTCTAGGATGCAGTCTGTAGAGGGCACTTGAATAGTACGGGAATCTAAAGGCGCGCTTAACAGCCGTAAGGCCCAACATGTTGTCTATGTTGGGGAACATAGACACCACGTCCCATGAAACAAGAAGCGCGCTGGGAGGTAGGGGACTAAGGGTGTGGTTGTCCTCCTGGATTTTTTTGAAGTAGATGAGTAGTGTTCTTAATAAAGGACGGTAATCCTTGAGCGAGGGGTTTCAAATAATACTCGGTAAATTCTGATAAGCGTTCGATAGCAGTGCCACAGCAGGAGGTAATAAGCCAGAGGGGGTTGTGGGCTCTGTGGGTCTTGACATTGCCGTAAGCCACATCCGGTTTGGCTTTAACGTCACAAACTCATTCTGCTATCTTGGGGCTTATCTCTCCTTCACTAAGCCATTTTCTACCTCATGCTTTAACAAAAGCCAGATTGCTATCGCTGGGATCATTAGAAAGTTGACAATAACTTATAATGTAAAGGGTTGTCGAGTTGACTTAACATTTTGGTAGTATAATCTCCCCTATCAAGAAGAACAAAACGAGACCCTTTATCTTGAATGCGTATAGTGCAATCAGAATTATGCCTAAGATCTTTGAGGGCTAACTTTTCTTTCTTAGTTAAATTATCTCTAGGTTTCTGAATGGAAGAAGGGTTGAAAATACCTTTCTTAACTTCCGATAGGAAGAGTTCAAGTTCAGGATGCTTAGCTTTGGGAGGATTCCAAGAGCTGTTACTAGGCGGTTTGAATTCATTACCGTCAGCGTCGCCTCCATCGCCATCGGCGCGATTATTTTGCTTTCGTGAAAGAAAGCTTTAAGGCGCATCCACCTTTCAAATTTATCCCAATCATCCTGGAGTTTTAGCCAGTTGATATCTTTGGGGAGAGGACAGAAGGTTGGGCCTTTGCGGAGTAGGCTGACTTGTTTTGGTCCTCGGAAAGTTCTCGGGATGTGAGATTAATAGGATCCAAGTCTATTGGAGGCGTATCCGTGTTAGAGCTCGGAGTTGCGCCGTTAGAACAGCGTACCACAGATTCCCTTCTTCTCTTGCGTTGTTGTCGCACGGTTTTATCAAAACGCCTCTTACTCTTTCCAGGCTGCAAATTGAACACGCCAGAAGATTCGTCGGCAACCGAAGGGTTGTCTTAGTGATCTTGTGATCTTCTCGGTGTTTCAAATCCTCGCGAAGTTTGCGAATCTTGTTTCTGATGACGAACCACACTCCAAGAACCGTGCGATAATCAGTACAATTGAAGGCTGCCGTCATAGCGTCTAGGAGTTCCTTTTGCAAGCGAGAAACTTCAAGTTTAACACTGGAATGAAGTTTAACAACAATATGTGTGGAAGTATGCAGAAATATTGTAGCGCCGCATCGTAAAGCGATAAGTAGGCAGTTTACGAAAAAGAAAATTTTCACACGACGCCGACGTCTAGTGACTACAGGTGTCGTGACATGTGACTTGTTAAAAATAGGTTTACGTAAGTACGCGCCTGCGACGCGCGCGTCAGTTGTGGCGCGAAAAATTGCCGCCAGCTCATGCAGCAAGCGAGAGTGCAGTCATCTGATACGATAACTCATCTGCCAAACTGAATTATGCCAAGTTTTAGGGAGAATCGAATCAGTCTTCTCTATGCCTATGACGAAAATGTTATAAACGATGAAGAGTTTCTTCTTCTGTATGATTTAAATACTGCGAAGAGCCCCGATTTGCCCTACTGGCAGTATGATTCTTTTGATCTGGACACAATGGCTGATGACGAGTGTAAAACCGAATTTCGGTTTTACAAAAACGATGTTTATAACTTGATGGAAGCTATGGATGTTCCAGAAGTTTTCACAAATTACAATGGCCTTAAAGTTGATGCAACTGAGGGGATTTGCATATGCTACTTGGATATGCTTCCAAGGTTTGCCAGACCTGTTCCCCAACTGTGCATGATAAGTAATCTTGTCATGGACTATATGTACACGCACTAGTCTCATTTACTATCAACACTGAATCAACCCTGGTTGTCCCCTGAGAATTTGGAAAGGTTTGCCGATGCTACTTTCCAAAAAAGCGGTGCTTTGCAAAACTGTTTTGGCTTTGTGGACGGAACGGTGAGGCCGGTTTCTCGACCCGGTAGAAATCAAAGAATCTTGTATAATGGACACAAGAAAGTCCATGAACTTAAATTTAAGTCTGTTGCTGTACCAAACGGCCTTGTTGCAAATTTATATGGTCCGGTTGAGGGAAAGAGACATGAGAGTTCGATGTTAGCCGAATCAAACTTATATAACCAGTTAACGCAGTATGCGCTGGCCCGCACCAGATGGGAATCCGTTATGCATTTATGGCGATCCTGCATATCCCCACCGGCTACAGCTGCAAGATCCTTTCAAAGGTGCAAGGCTGACACAGAATGAGAAGGATTGGAACAGTGCCATGAGTAGTGTCAGAGTCTCAGTTGAATGGATTTTTGGGGACATTATAAATTATTTTAAATTTCTAGACTTTAAGAAGAATTTGAAAGTGCAACTCAGTGCAGTGGGAAAGATGTACATCGTGTGTACTTTACTTCACAATGCTCGATGCTGTCTATATGGTTCAACAACCTCTCAATACTTTAAAGTACAGCCACCATCACTAGAGGAATATTTTTTGTGAAGTCTGTAGCATGCAGTTTAAAAATTGTACTGAAACACATGATCCAATTCAGTAGTTCCAAGCTGACGTTCCCGGTGTTGGACGAATTGGATGTGAACGGATAACAGCATTATTGTATATATACTAGATGTTATTATATAACGCAATCTGAAGTTTCAAGGCAAATCTACAGAAAGTTAGCCAGGTTCGGTCTTCGGTTCTTAAAATCTTCTCAAGTTTTGCTATGTTTTAGTTCATAGGAACAAGACATATTAAAGAACAATTTTTGACTGGATTCGCCTTGTCCGAAATTATCCCTTTCTCCTAAAAAATTGTGCCACTCACCGCTTCAGAGTTTTTCAGTATTTTTGCTAACATCAATGAAAATAGTATTGATAATTAATAATATTCTGTTTATATAAACAAGAACAAAAACTCGTATAGAATTCAGTTCAGCTCTGTTGATAATTCACACAGAATTTATATTGAACATTTATCGGGGATGTTTTGAAATTTTATTGTGACAGCCCGTGGATGTTATATATGTGGTGTCTGTGCACGGTTTTTGAAATCAGTTACACCCTTTATTCGTTTAATAAATATAGGCATAAATATATTCATTCGGTTAGCTGGAGAGACTTTGTGCAAGTTTTTGTATTTAATTTCCGCATAGGTTGTTTACAATCTGGAAGTGTCTTGAACTCAGTTGGATGTTGTTCAGCATGCAACAGAACAGTTGAAAATACGTAAGCCGGCGTGATAAGGACTCTTGTGTTATTAAAGTATACGAACATTCTTACACATGTGTACAAATAGTACTATTTAGTCCTTTTAATCCCGCACAAGTTGTAAGTAACCTATTCTAATCTCACTAAAACATATTTTCGCCATACCTTTGTATCAACAGTAAAGCAGTTCATACAAGAACTTAGAGCCGTTAACAATTGTTCTTACTTGTCTTTCGACATAGCCTGCAGCAATGACATTAGAGCTGCGTTCTGCATTTGCATTTGCTGCATTAGTTGCTGCTGTTGTTTCTGTTGATTATTGATACCTTCAGTTAGCATCTTGGCAAGACTTTGTTGCTGAGCTAGGTAGTTTACTTGCTGGACTTTTTTCTCCTCCACTTCCGCCTGCCTGATCTTTAATTCCTCCCTCTTCAACTGTGCGTCCAATTCCGACTTCTCCCTGAGATACGCTACGGTGTCGGAACCAGTGGAGTGCTTTGCTTTCTTTGGTTCTTGCTCTCCCTTTCTTTTTTTACTCTGAGCAAATGTTTCCATTGAAGATTTTCTCATTTCTACTGCCTTTGCAGTGTCCGCTTCCGCCTTTTCTTTCTTTGTCGAGTCCTGCTGACGATCCTCCTCTTCTCTGGCCTCAAATCTCTCCACGATGTCTTCCAGTGAGTCATGGAACCGATTGTGTTCGGGTGCAATTCCGCTTGCTCTTTCTTCCTCCCTCAGCCTTCTCTTGTGTTCTCTTTCTAGCAAATTGTAATGGTCTCGTATCGCCTTTTGCCCCACGTTAATATTAGGGTTTTCATGCTGGTTTAATGAGCTGCTAATTAGCTCCCACACTTGGCCCCTTTGTTTCGAGCCTTTCTTGTGTTGCCAAGGTTCGAATAAGAACATTTCACGAACCAATACTTCGTTGTGTTCGTCAGTCCAGACCATTGGCTTCTTAATACTGCAAGGAAAACAATACATACCGTTTTGTGAATGAAGTTGAAAAAAAATTCTTAAAAATCGAACAACACGCTTTTAATTAAAAACTATAAGAAAATATGAAGGACATTAGCATATAAACACAAAAACCACAACGGCATACTTTTTGCATTTTAATAAAACTTACAAAGAGAAGAAAACCTACAATATGAATTTTAACAAAAATAAATTGGTATTTTTTTTATAATTAGGGAGAATCTATAAGCCGAAGTTTAGAAGGCAAATTAGTTTTAAAATGAAAATCAGCTGTATGTTCTAGCTTTTATGAATGGGTTGTAAACCAGCTCCAAGAGTACAAGTCGTACGTGTACACCGGTATTCGCGGATTACAAATGTGTCTGCTTTGTCTTTAAACAAGTTTAATTAAAATACAACACTGCCAGACTGCATTTAATACCTTTTAATCAGTGAATGATTCTCAACTCAGTTTTGTCGATCAACGGTGGAAAGCCAAAAGGTTTTGAGTTCTACTTCGCGCCAAAATGCAACAAATTACTTGTATTCGCTTAGTTGGATTATTTTGCACTCAGCATCATAAAAATAATGGTAAGAAAGACTGAAGAACAACAAGTAGACGTTTAAGTTTAAACTATATTTCAATTCAGTATTTACAAGACGGATTGTCAAGGTTTTTGTCAATACACAGTTCTCATCAATTGCTGAAAAAAACATGTCGCTTGCAAATATCTTGACAGAAGATATTTCGTAGATATTCAATAAATGTTAAATTAACTTTTATGTAAGAGACGATAAAAGTTGGTTTACATTAATTCTGATTCTTACTGACAGGAATTAGTTACCCAAGACGTCAGAAACGTTACCTTTTCCCACACGTCTTCTCCGTCATTTTGCCGGCTCTTACGATGCTTTCAAAACAGCAGATTGGCCCGCGTCGACTTCTCACGACGTCGTCTGATCAGCCCTAACGCATGCGCAAAGATATGCCTCGGCCGCGTCGTTGTCTTAATTTCTTTGATCGCAAACTCCCTAATTCGAAGACAAATTTCCTCAGCAACAGCTCCTGCATTTTTCCATGACTTTGCTGCTGTGCGTGTCTAGCTCTGACGTTGAAAGAGCCTGAACTTCTTCAGAAAGTGCATATAAAATCTCGTAGACTGCCTCCATCACACAGAGCATCACCGATACATGCATTGAGCCGCTCTGCTTCATTCTGTCCCGAGTCTTCTCTTGCCCGGTGAATTCTCAAGACCTTTACGTTTCCATGAATTCTTGCTTTCTCTAGCATTCGCGTTCTGCAATCTGGACTGGACACACCTACTCCTGGGCCGGCATCAGTTAGCTCTAGTAAGCGTGGATATACAGGTGGCAGTCTGAGGCAGGCGATTCTTCTCAGGACCTCACCACATTGATCAAGTACGGGTTTCAGTACCCTCTGCAACTGTGCACCAGTTACATGTTTCATATCCGTTTCTGACTTACTTATACAATCTAGGAGGCAATTAGCAACATTGACTATGTTGTCCCCAATCTCCTTCTCAGAGCCTTCAATGTCCTGATCTTCTCCCCAACGTTTCCTTGCACTTGTAAGCTGGTACTCTAAAGAATGCAAGCGCAACTGTTCGTACTTCCTGTGAGGGCATTTGTCAGCCCCAGTCACAGACAGAATATCGATCTCTGTTGTCGAATCCATGTAATAGAACGTACAGCCATGCACTCGAGCATATAAGCCACGCAGTTCCTCTGAGTACTGCCGATTTCTGTGCAGCTCTTCTGGTTCATGGATACTTTGCTTCTCCCACCTAGGACGCATGCTGTTGGACGCCCAGGTTGATGCATGAGTGGGCACGTACGCTTTAGATTCAACAACCACAATACTGCCATCCGTTTTGGATGACGAGTGTAACCTCTTCTTCGACCACTTCTGTCTCTTTGCGGATAAACCTTAACGCAGATAGGGTAACGTACACTGATGCCTCGGGAAAATCATGTACTGGCAAGGATCTAGCTCTGGTCTCATCTGACGGCTGCAGAATCGTTTGCTGCTGGGCACCTTTAGCTCCCTCGGATGTTTCTGGACGCAAGTACGCCTTATCATTCATTCTGATACAAAGGCTTCCATTGGCATTGTCAGCTGAAAATAACTCTTCCTTAGCCAGCTGTACTTGCTTTCTCTGATGGTGAGTGCAGTCATTTCAACGATCTTCAGTCTTGGGTGGTTTCTTGCTACACCATAACCCTTTCCCTAGGTGACGCTTCGCTTGCCGTGACCTCTCATTTGTCGGCCTGGCCCTAGTGGTAATGCTTGACACTGACTTCAAAAGTCTCTTCCCTTGCCTAAATCGGCGGTAATTGGCAATATTTAGGAGATCTCTGCATTTCACTCGGTGATGCGTATAAAGAACAGATTCATGCCTTCTTCCGTGAATGGTCGCCTTGTCCTCAATGCACTACACTAGCCACTCCTTATCTTCTGAGTCAAGCTCTTGTTTTAGTCCTGCACCCTATTTTCGTTTTGTGATTCTCTGCTCAGCAACAAGACGACGAGCAGCATGGTTGAATCGTTGCTCATCCTGTTTACTTTGACGCTCCAATGTTGCCACAGTACTTTGCAGAGGTTCTTTAAGGGCTATCGTTTGTTGTTCGAGGTCTCCAACTCGAGCATCAGTCCATTTGCCCCGCACCAACTCCATAGTCTTCTCAATCTCGCCAATTTTTCGCTCCAGTTTGACTTTCTTTTCCTTGAGCCTCAGTTCTACCATGTCTTTGGCCGCGACATTACTATTTTCCCAAGCACGAAACAGTTCCTTTAGTTCTCTAAATAGTTTTACAACTCTTTCAGGCTTAAAGCCAAGGTCATAAATTTCTTGTCGAGACTTTCCAGTACAAACCAGAAGTTTAGCAACCCACCGATCATATTCCGTTTCCATAGTTGCAAGAGCCCTTGATAAATCTTGAGCGGAAAGACCAGACTCTGCTTCTGATTCCTCTACTTCCCTTTCATGGAGAGTTTCCAGAAATTCACAAATATCGAGTTTGGTGTCATTTAAAATGACGAATCAGCCAGATTTATACGAATATATGATGACTCCCAGACCAGTTTCCTTGTCAAGCAGTTCACGAAATTCGTGTTTTGATGTGCAGATTCCATAAGAGCCGAATATTTAATAAGCCCTGTAAAAAATGTATATATAAAACTCGCCTTTAATTTTGAATTTGATGTTCTATGCCGTGCTCAGCTTTGCCCTGGAAAAGACCATTCAGTTGGAAATTTTTGATTACATGTACCCACAAAAAATAAAATATAGAATAAACATGGCAAAATCAATATGCATAGCTTTCGTAAAAAATAAAGTTTCTCTGTCCGGAAAACTGTAATTGTACTGTCCAATTTCTGTACACTAACAATGCAATGATTTATTCAATGATTTATATTCTATATAAAGAGTAGGTCAATGACATTGTTAAAAACCCAATTTGCATGAATTTCAAATTTTTGAGACAGGACTGACGACCCTTGCAATCATATATACTGATATAGAAACTAGGCCCGACAGTCTATACCTTTGACCTTGAGAAAGACAGCAATAACATGAAAACAAAGCTTTTACCTCTCAAACGACATGTCACTAAGCAGCCCACTTGGCAGCCCACTGCCGTCTTTGTTGCTATTGCTCGTCGGAGCAAGCAGTTCTTCTAAAATAGCACGAAGTCCCATTAACTTCTTGCGTCTGGTTTCACTTTTTGCCCACAGAAGGTCATTTATCAGGCTTAGATTATCGGAGCCTGAAAGAGGCTGGAGGGACTTCAGTGTTGTGTCTTTCACTTTTGATTTGGTTCTCTTCTCCTTCCTTTTCTCTTTGTAACTCATTCGTTGTGGGCTTTCAGAATGATCCGTGCTGCACCGATATATGCACGATGCCTCGGAATTTCTATCTGTATTTGAGTTATATTCCAAACTCTCAGAGTCTTTGGCCGAGTCCATTGTTTGAAATGCAGCATTGAATCGACTCTGCCGCTCACGTGTAACAGCGGCAACTTCAGCGGGAATTTTAGTTCACGGGACGCTGTCACGGCTGACACCAGGAATCCATCAAACAACAGACCGATTGTCAGCTGCCATGCAACGATCTAGTAACATAACACACTACATTCAAAACCTAATGCCAATGTCTTCTTTGTCAGATAATTTTAATGTGGTGAATACGTGGGATAGGGCTTGACATAAAAAGACTATTTCTTTCTAATACTATTATTATTGGATTATAAAGTTTTCCACTACTGGATTGATTGCGAGTCCAGGAATTTTTTTATGCATTTTGTGCATGAATTTGGTGCAGTCGCACGATCTTTGAATACAGTACCGGTTGCGGTGAGTCAAACAAAATGTCTGTTTTTGCTTACTGTAAGTGAAACGTGACGGCATTTTCTCTTATTTGCTTTGATCACCCAATCGCAGCCCGGCTGTGACACAAAGCACCACACAGATAAAAGGACTGATTTCAAATTCTGTTAATTGATTATTTAATGTAGGTCAAAATGATAATCTAAATATACATGTATACAAATCACGTCAAACATTTACTGCAAAGAGCGATCAACTTTTTTGCAAAAACTTTTGTAAATCGTGAAAAAGAAGCTGTACTGTTTAAAAACCAGAACTTGCTAGACTCTACAGCTATAGTCTTATTCTTGCTACTTGGTTTACAAGGCCCATGTAAAAAGACAAGTGGTCGGGCAAATTTGACAAATTCTCACTTCCGTTTTTTTATTTGCAATGTCTTAAAAACGTTTTAGTTAGTCCATGCGGGACTATTTAATCACTGTCTTCAACAAAAGAGGAACTGTAGTCATCATCTTCTTCCTCATCCCCATGTTCCATCTCATCTTCTTAATCTTTCTCATCTTCTTGATCTTCTTCTTGTTCTAGTGCTACAGCAGCTTTGTTTTGGATTGTTACATGTTTTTCTCCGTGGGTTTGTTTCGCATTGGGATGGCACGCCTCAATCCCGTGCAACTTCCGGAGGCAAGGAATTGAAAGGCTGCCTCTGATGGTTTGCACAGCTTGAGTGGTTGTTGCGGTGTTGTTTAGAATGGAAGACAAGTAGAACATCTAGTGAACCTTAGTTTAGCAATAGCATCGGGGATATGGATATCGTGGTCGATAACGAAATATTTATCCAAGGTAAGTTCAATATCTCCCTGGATCTGGAGAATCTTTCGCTTAATTGCCTCCTCGTTTTCTTTATACTGCAGTCTTTTTCTTTTCTCGCTCTTGTTGGCTGTTCTGCTTTTGCATTCGCAACTTCCTTTTTAGAACGTTTCACTGGGAAAATCCGCTCGTCTTTATCTTGAGCCTTCTCCAACAGCTCTATGATTTCGCCAGCAGTCTCTTTGATCGATTTCAACCTCTCCAGAAATTCATGACTAAATTTGTTTCCTGATTTAATATGACGTCCGTTTTTAAATCAAACAGCGCATTATCTTCTTCAGTTACTTTCGCATTCAATTCGTCGATTTTGCCCTTCAGCTTCAAAATGTCGCCCATGTTGTTCTTGATTGTGGTAGCGTCATGGCGTTTTGCGCTAAAATCTTCCTCCATGAATCTCCCGGCAGCCGCTGGATTATCAGAAGTCATAAAAGCCAACTTGAGATTTATTGTTTTCAAAGCCTCGCGAACTTCCCATTGGCGCTTTCTTTCAGTCACGAAACAGCCGCGAATGCGTTCCTTGTAGGGACAAGTAGACCAAAAGGACAGGTAGAATTTTGACAGAATACTATTGGAGAATTCTGTGTATTCGCCCTTTGGGTTGGGGAACCACCCTAGGTCTTCATATTCCCACTTCTCTGGACTTGCACTGCCACTTGTTCCCGCACCCGATGTGCCGTCTTCTTGATTGAGGTTTTGTCTCGAAAGAGAGTCGGAGGAGGAGCGGGCATCGTTCTTAGAATGTCGGGTGGGCAAACAGCCACAATAGCCACAGGTTGCTCCATCTGATGTCATGAAATCATCACATTCACCACATGCACATTTCCCTTTTTCTATACCTCGTATATCCTTGCCCATCTTCAAGTTTTCACCGTACAACAACACGCCACGAGCGATGGAGCGACCAGAATGCGGTTATATGAGTAACATTTCCGGTTATATATTTTCACTTCCGGTTATTTATTTTGAACGAACTGTTGAATAGGTGGGTCAGATGTTTTTCTGTGGGTGTTTGTGAAGGGTCATGCGTTAATGTATTCCAGGAAGTGGGAAGGCCACGATTTTTTTCGCAAAAAAATTCTAAAATCCCCTGGCCCATCCTCCCCCCGCACTAGAAAACGTACCTTCCCTAATTATAATACACTTAAAACCTTTGCAAGGTTTATGTATTGAAATTAAAGTGAAGCAGTTATTTCATTAATCCTAGTTAAAGCTTTGAAAACATAATTTACAGCTGATAAAAAAGAAATACTCGTACTGTTACCCTTGGAAGTAAAAATGAATGATAACAATTCTCCAGTTCAGGTATATGCTTTTCAACCCAGCCCCTGTCCAGTGTAATCCTCTGAATAAAAATATCATTTTCTGTTGCAAGGACAGAGTCACACCAGCTGAATTTGTTTCTTCCGACATACATCTGTAACTGGCACTGGTGGTAGTACACATTTTAACGTATTACCAATCACTCCGGTAGTACATTTATAAAGACTTATTATAGAGCTCTTAGCATACAGGACTACTCACTTCCATTACATATTGGACTCTGCTCTCTCGACTCTAGACCACGAGGTCTTACACATGAGACATACATATCACGTGACATACTTATTGAATATTAATATACTACATCCCTCCTTTACCGGATAAACAAAACAAACTGAATAAGTATGATATAGAATTTGAGAATGATCAAGTATCATATTGGCCCCTGAGGTGATCCATGCAAATACAGCTGAAAGTCTTTGTACCTTTCTGGCACGTGCCTCTCTCTGCCACTAGTGCGGGAAGTTCCAATTTCCGCTGGTTGGCTTTCATTGACACTAGCCCTTTCTACTGGCAATTCTACCTTCTTAGCACAAGTCACATTCCTCCTCATAATCTTACCTTCGCCATTCTCGCAAGTCATATCCGAACCCATAAGGCCTGTTACCCTGGTTGTTTACCATTTACAAAAAAATTCCGGAAATTTCCGGAAAATTGTTTGGAAAATTTCCATTCGGAACAAGTGCATACCATTTACCTCCTTGCACTAGACTCGTACCCAGGGTCTTTGTGGCGCTTATGGCGAGCGAGCGTTTATTGTTTTCCCGGGTGTTTTGATTTTCCCTGCCAGGCAGCAGACTGCAGGATGGCCGCAAGACAGCTACTGTTTCTCGATGAATGGTTGGAAGATGGGGAATTTAATATATCAGAGGACGAGGACGACATATTTATTTTTGCTGCCATTGCTACTTTTATGAGGGGAAATCTTCAGCGCAGCCAAAATTTTTGGGAAAGTGTGGTTCCCGCTTACTCAATGAACGAATTCAGGAGTCATTTCAGAATGACCCGGGGAACGATTGAATTCCTGTGTAGGGAGGTTGCAGCAACAGGCAGGGTTCCACTGCAGCATGCATTTGGGAGGCCACCGATTGCGCTGGACAAGCAAGTTTTAGCTTTTGTTTTGTTTATTTCTAACAACGAGGTGATTAGATCAGCGTCAGACAGATTTGACATTACCCTTAGCAGTCTCTCGAGGGTAATCCACCTTGTGTCGGGAGCGTTGGTCGACCAACGAGAACAATACATCAAGTGGCCCAACAGTAAGTTTCGTTTTACTTCATGGTTACACAAGGAATATAATAGAGTACAATAA
>JAOEHT020089242.1:0-21514 GCA_025448195.2 Parazoanthus atlanticus | reverse complement strand
TCAGTCAGTAAGTAAGTAGGTAGGTAAGTAGGTAGGTAAGTAAGTAATAAGTTAGTAAGTAAGTAAGTATTAAGTAAGTAGATAAGTAAGTATCAATAAGTAGCTGCGTCAGTAACGTGTAGGAAACTACAAAGTAGTTTTAATTATTCAAAAGTAATTAATGACAAAGAATGAAAAAAAGTAAATAGTTCTAAAAATGGTTATGTAAAGTAGGTAGGTGAACTTGAAAGTAAGCAAGTGAGTAAGTTAGGAAATTAGTTAGTTAGTTCACATTTATAATATACAATTAATAGCTGATGATTAATATGACTTATATATATATTAATTTATTTATTGTTATTTTTTATTTTTAGTGATTAATATTATCAATACCACTTTTGTAACCATGAAATGTGTTATTCTATATATTTAGTCCTACCCTCTACTTCTGTAAGCCAATAAGCCTCTGGTTTCAGCATATCACGTAATTCTTTTATGTAGGGACTACTACTACCAAATAGAATAAAAAATATGTCCTTGATTTGAATATTATTATAATAAATTGAAATCAGAGGTTTCCGATCGACCAGGTATCAGTCAGATTAGATAAAAAAAAGAAATTGGTTACCTATTAAAATACAACACGACTCTTACTTTTGCTTAACTATGAGCGTTCTTAGAACTTGATAACTTGAAAATAAAGACAAGGATTGAAGTAGAAAAAGGTTATACTACCTTCGTTACGTGATTGACAAACAACACCAGCATCTTCTCCGTGTTTGCAGTTGTGTTTTCCGATTCCCCGATGAGGACAGTGCAACAGAGAAGATTCATTCCCTAGGCAGCCAAGATCGTCAAGCCAAAATTGCGCTTTTCCCCGTCCATACTTGGCGCAACATTCGGCAGATTTGGCGCCTGGGAATCCCAGTATACGGCAAACGACATGCGCCTCTGAAATATCAAATTTGTCGTCACAGACTGTTCCCCATTCTCCACGCACCAAGACCTCCACACGACCTTCTCTCGAATTTTTTCCATCAACAAGGCGTATTCTACAAACTAAAGAAATAAAAGAACGCTTCAAATTTAGATTTTTTTTATAAAGCGCTCTGCTACAAATATACGAACCGTTTCTATTTTCGGTTGTTGCTACAAAGTAAAATACCAAACAAAAGATTTAAGTTAGTAAAGCATTAGACCGTCTTCTTTTTTACCCGTTCGTAGTGGAGTACAGTTAACCTTATATGAAATAGTAAATCAATAACAATTCAAAAGCAGGCGTTGTTCAGTTCGTGTTCTGACTTCGGAGCGAGTGGTCACGGTTCGGTCCTCAGTGACTACAATAGACCCTTTGCAACACGTACGTGACTAGCCTCATTATACTGGACCGCAAGTGGTCCCAGCGTGGGTACGAAACAGTATAAATTCATATCCTTGATTCAGCTCGAACATGTAAAACCTTAGATAAAATAATTTTAAAGTTGTATGCTTTTTACGAGGATAAAATATATGCTGTTCTCGCACCCACGCTGACACGCATACGGTCCAGCACAATGAAGCTAGTCACGTGTTGCGAAGGGCCTATTGACTACTCTCTTTTTACAAAATTCCATACAGCAAGTTAAACGAGGATACAAACCTTGTGGGGGAGATGTTGTTGCACGTATTGTTGTAGGTCGAGATCTGGTAGTTCGAGGCCTGGTAGTCGAGGGCGCAGGTGTTACTGGGAGATTATAGTATCATCGTTAAAGACAAACAATACAATACAAAACATACAACATTTACGCTTGTATTATAAGTACTACGTAATTTAGTA
Organism: Parazoanthus atlanticus; assembly: GCA_025448195.2. Classification (NCBI taxonomy): domain Eukaryota; kingdom Metazoa; phylum Cnidaria; class Anthozoa; order Zoantharia; family Parazoanthidae; genus Parazoanthus; species Parazoanthus atlanticus. Next base: position 19,719 of record JAOEHT020089242.1, on the reverse strand, counting down.
TGTGTAAGTAAGTAAGTAAGTAGGTAACGATTTTAAAAAACTATGTAAGTAAATACGTAAGTATAAAGGCAAGTAAAAAGATAAGTAAGTAAATTAATAAATAGGTAAGTAGTTACGTAAGCATCAATCGGTAAATGCGTAAGTAAAGTATATGAAATTGAAAAGTATTATTTACTACTCAAAAGCAATTAATGGTCAAGATTGAAGGGAAAAAAAGTTATATAAATAGTCTAGTTAAACTAGCTAAGTAAACTTGTAAATAAGGAAGTGAGTAAGTATTTTAGAAAACTAGCCGGTGAGTTAGTAAGTATTTGATTTTAAGAAATATTTTGAATTACTGAAATATAAGTTTCAGATCGACTGAGTATCAGCTCGATTAGAAAAAAGGATGAGTTTGGGAACTTACTAAAATACAACATGTTAGAGCTTTGTAACTTGAAAACAGTTCTAAGGATTAAGGTAATAAAGGGGCCTTACTACCTTTATTTCGCGGTTGACAAATAACACCAGCATCTTCGCCATGTCCGCAGTTGTGGCTTCCAATTCCACGATGAGGACATTGGAGTATAGAAGATTCACTCCCTTTACAGCGAAGATCGTCCAGCCAAATTTGACCAGAGCCCTGGCCGTACTTGGCACAACACTGGGGAGAAATGGCTCTTGGGAATCCCAGCATACGGCAAACGACACGCGCTTCCGAAATATCAAAACTGTCGTCACAGACTGTTCCCCATTTTCCACGCACGAAGAGCTCGACACGACCTTCTCTCGAATTTCTACCATTAACAAGACGCACTCTTGAAACTAAAGAAATGAAAGAATGTTTCAACTTAAATAGATCCAACTTCAAGGTATACTATTGAAACTTTAATAAAGTTTTCCAGATTAGCATTGTAAACGACAACATTTGTCTCAGTAAAATGCTCACAAACAGTTTCCTTTTTTCAGTTGTTGCTACAAAGTACAATTACCAAACAGAAGATCTAGGTTATGTAAAGCAAGTAAGTTGAGGATACTATACCTCGGCTATGACCGTGATTGTGCATGGTTAGCTTTTTGATTGGTTTGAAAACGTAACGCCTTAACCTCTTTTTACAAACTCGTGTGTGCCTATCATTTTTGAAAAATCCAAGATGACAACCAAGATATATAGCAGACACGTTGTGCTATGACCGTTGACATAGCAACAGTTCTTAATTTAAACTTGATCGTTCATAATACTGGAACTTGACCGTATGTTTTGGAAATACGTTTTTATATAAATTGATCTGATGTTTCAATTCAAAGAAATATATTTTATAATTTGTAATTTGTATATGTTCATATTCAGCTTTAGCCAGAGGAGTTTGCCACGCTATTTCACAATATGTTATCATAAAAACATAGCCCCATAAAGGAATTTTTTTTTCCGAACGGAAAAAAAATAACACTTTATGAAATAGTAAATCGATAATGATTGAGGAGCAGGCGTAGCTGAGTCGGTTAGTGGGAAGACTTCGAATATCAAGCGAGAGGTCACGGTTCGCCCCTCACTGATGTTTCGAATTTTCTCCGTAAATCTCTAGCTTTGTATACCTTAAAAGGAGCAATTACACCAATAAAAAGCATTTCCGGTTTCTCATCAAAATTTAAAACTATATGCAGCAGGCGGGCTGTCCTACTTTTGTAGGACTCTTTAAGCAGTTATTGACAATCATCAACATCTTCACAAGTGTGCGAAGTGAGCAATTGCCCAATATTTCTTTAAGATAAACAGCGGTTATGAATGTATTGCGGAAATCGACGACCGGCATCCGATCAGGCCCGATCAGCAGTCATTTGGCTCGGCTCTGATCAAAAAGAGCGTAGGAAAATATACTTTTTACAGTTTAAAAACAAATAAAGTAAATATAGCAGCAAATTTTGAATTGCGGGCACTGATGAGAAACTAGTATTAATTTTTAATTTGGTTTTAGGGCTGTTTTTATATTCACATTTGTTTATATGGTTGCACTTACGGAAATACGTCACCAACAGTGTGTAAAGATTGAACTTTTTTATATGAAAGTTTCTGTTCCTACTACGTTATTACAACGAAAACACAATAGATAGATAAAAAACAAATTCGCGATAGATAGATAGATGATGTATTTGATGTCACTTGAGTCCTTGGCGGATTTTGTCGAATGAGAGAAACGCACAGCAAAACCAGAAAGACGGCAAGAGTTGCAGACAACGAAGTTTTCCTTAATTTGTTTATTGGTTATCGCAAACAGTTGGCGTTAAATCGCAAATAACTCACCACAAACGCCTTGCGTTTATTTACAAATTAAAAAAAAACTTAAAAGAGTGACAGGGAAAAAAGGCGGACCGTGGGCTTCAATTGATACAAGCCTTCAGAGCTAACAGAACTACAGATGTAAATAAAGTAGACTTGCTTTTGAGTTTAGTTTTTATTCTAGGTACGCCTCCTTTTACACAAATTACTACAACGAGTTAAACGAGGATACAAACCTTGAGGTGGAGGTGTTGTTGAAGGTGAAGATCTGGTAGTTGGGGGTGCAGGTGTTCCTGGGAGATTATTGGTTGGTTAGTTACAAAGACGTTTGGAAGAAGTAAGTAGTAATGAAAGCTCATATAAGACTAAGTTATATATAGTCAATACGTTTAAGTCAGTAGGTAGCAATTTTAGTTAGTATATGTTTTTGCACCGGCATTATTTCTAGATTTTATTTCCGGATTTAGGTTTGATATTTTTATTTCATTGTTTCTTTGATAACTTCTTTTGTACATTTGTAAACTTTGTTTTGGAGATTATTTAATTATTTTTTCATTTGATTTTTATTAATTTCTTAAATAATTAATCAATATACCTAAATATTTTTTTGTTAGATTTGTAATTTCTTTTGGCATTACTTCCAGAAAACTTTTACAAACTGAAGCGTAATATTTTTAAAATTATTTTTGGGTAAATGATATTTTGTAGACCTGTTATTTATTTTAGAATTTTTAAATTTTTAGATTTGGATTAAATTTGAAACTATTTTATAAAAATTGGATTTGATTTTTTTTGGCAGATTTGTATTTTGTCAATTTAATCATTGTTTTGAAAAAATTCTGGATATAATATTTCTTACATTGAAAGTCTTAAATTTATTTTAGGTTGAATTCTTTTATGTAAATTCTTTTTGGCATTGTTTCAAAAACTTTTTTGAATTTAATTTATATTATATTATTTTTTAAATTTATTTTCAAATTCTCCCTTCTCGGCTTCTGTACCTAACAGTATTGCATCAACATGAGTATCTACAGGTAATATAATATGTAAATATGGCAGATCTCTATTTTTTAAGTAGGCATAAAAAATAGTAAAAACTTTAAATATGTCAATTACTTTATCAAGGTAAAGTATAACATGAATGAATGGAGGTTAGTGAACCGTTTCACTAAAAAATATATCAAATATATCAATATTGGGAAATTATATGTATGATATAAAAACAAAACCTTTATGTTGGTTATGAAATACCAACTTTCTTAAATGCTTAATTTTTAAAAGAGAAAATAAAAATATTCCAGATAAAAAATGGAAAATCGCGAAATGAATTTCTTTATATCACTTACTAGATTTTACACAATCCTTCCTATTAGATTTCAGCTACTTCAAGAGTTTTTAGATCGACCGAGTATCAATCATATTAGATTTAAGAAAAGGAAAATATTTCTTACACATATTAAAGTACCACATGGACTTGGAACTTCGAGAAGGGAAAAAGTTTGGTCGGAAACAGCACGATGAATTTCACTCACAAAAACAATTCTGCGAAAATAAGTTACTTTGTCATTTAGAGAATTTTATAAGCTTTCCAGTGATATACAGGTTTAAAAGTATCCGACGCATATTAACGGAGCTACGGACTGATAACTAAAAACACCGCTTAAGGTGTGCAGTAACCTTAAATATGAGCGTTCTTACAACTTGATGAATTAAAAACATTTCTATGGATAATGATTGGTGTCAAGAAGAGACCTAACTACCTTCGTTACGCGATTGACAAATAACACCAGCATCTTCGCCATGACCGCAGTTAGTGGTTCCGATTCCCCGATGAGGGCATTGGAGTATAGAAGATTCACTCCCTTTACAGCGGAGATCGTCCAGCCAAATTTGTCCAGAGCCTTGTCCGTACTTGGCACAACATTGGGCAGATCTGGCGCCCGGGAATCCCAGCATACGGCAAACGACATGCGCTTCCGAAATATCAAAACTGTCGTCACAAACTGTTCCCCATTTTCCACGCACGAAGAGCTCCACACGACCTTCTTTCGCATTTTTACCATTAGCAAGACGTACTTTAGAAACTAAGGAAAAAAAACGTTTCATATTAAATAGCTCCAGCTTAAAGGTATATTACTGAGACATTGATAAAGTGTTTTTAAATCGGCAATGTAAAGGACAACCTTTGTCTTAAAGCGCTAATCTGCAAACATACAAACAGTTTTTTTTTCTTTTCGTTTGTTGCTATATACCTAGGACAATTACCAGACAAAAATATTTTAGAGTTACTATAGCAGGTATAGTGAGGATACAGTACTTGGCTATGAACGTGCTTATGCATGGTTAGCGTTTTTATTGGTTTAGGAAAGTGATGTTTTAACGTCTTTTAGAAACTCGAACCAATTTTTGCTGTGTTTGTGCGCCTTTCATTTTGGAGTAATCCAAGATGGTGGACATGTCACTTGTACTATGATAAGTCATTTCTATATAAACTGATCTGATGTTTCAATTCGAAGAAATTCACAGTACAATTTGGAATTTATAAATATTCATTCTTACGCTGTGTCATAGCTGAGCACAAACACATTTCTGAGTTTTAAAAGCAATTAACATCTACAAATTTTCTTGTACAAATTAATGCTGAACAACTTTTTGTGTTTTGTCCATCTTGTTCTTTGTTGCAGCAACTTCTTTTGCTGGATTTATGACATTGCTGATTGGTTGCTTTCAAAATTTAAATTTTCAGGGTTTAGAGTTTCAGTTTGTCGCATTCCTTTCATAGCGTTGTTTTTCAGACATTGTGATCATACTGTTTTTGCATATTCTGCTCTTTTTATGAACCTCTAATATATTTCGATCCTTTTCAATAAAAAGGGCTCAACATGCTGTGTTGTAAGCATACCTTCAGTAAATACCTGACTGTAGTTTTGGGAAATTTCTGACAATAATATGTATCTGTCAGAACCTGTAATTTCCAGTAATTGCCTTCGACTTTCTTCTGATCCGTGTAGCTTTAGCTTTAAATAAACGTAAAACGGAGCACTGACAGAGGAAGGGGGGTAAAGTGCGCACCGAGGCCACAAGTTTATCAGTTGAATTACTGTCACGTGTTACCCTCGTTAAAGAAAGTTGCTTTACCTTTTACTGACCTATATATGCGTGAGCTGGAATTTTGGTTGGAGGTATTTGATAGATTTGACCTCAATTTTTGTCCAAAGATAAGGAAATTGAAAAAAAAAAACTCTCAAAATTTCAAATGCCCCACATCTTCCCCGCCTCCTCTCGTTAGGGTTAACATTGATAAGTGCATTACTTGCAATTAATCTATCACAAAAACGTTGCCGCTTAACAAATTAAACTATGGTACAAACCTTGAGGAGGCTCTGTAGCATTAGCTCCTAGAAAAGAAAAACATTCTTTTTGTCAAACAAAACATTAAATTAAAACAAGAAGTTCCAAAGATATTTGCAAAACAGCATTACTTTATATGAACATTTTCCGGTACTATAATAAGTAAATATGTCAGATCTCTATTTTCAAACAGGCATAAAGCAACTAGTTAAAACTTAAATTAGATTTAAAAAAGGGAAAATGTTTGTTACATACAATACAACAGGACTTTTACTTTTTCTTAAGTATGGGCATTCTTAGAACTTGATAAATTGAAAAAATTTCTAAGGATAATGATCGGGGTAAAGAAGAGGCCTAACTACATACCTTCGTTACGCGGTTGACAAATAACACCAGCATCTTCGCCGTGACCGCAGTTGTTGGTTCCGATTCCACGATGAGGACATTGGAGTATAGAAGATTCACTCCCTTCACAGCGGAGGTCGTCCAGCCAAATTTGTCCCGAGCCTTTTCCGTACTTGGCGCAACATTGGGCAGATCTGGCGCCCGGGAATCCCAGCATACGGCAAACTACATGCGCTTCCGAAATATCAAAACTGTCGTCACAAACTGTTCCCCATTTTCCACGCACAAAGAGCTCGACACGACCTTCTCTCGAGTTTCTACCATTAGCAAGGCGTACTTTAGAAACTAAAAAAACGAAAGAAAGATTCAATTTAAATAGATCCAGCTTTAAGATATATATACTACTGAGACTTTAATGAAGTGTGTTCAGATTAACACTAAACAGGACAACATTTGTTTTAAAGCGCTCTGCTACAAGTATACAAACAGTTTTCCCTTTTTAGTTGTTGCTTTACTAGAGAATTAACAAATAAAAGATTTGGGTTAGTAAAGCAAGTAAGTTAGGGGTACAATCCTTCGTCTATGATTGTGCTTGTGCATGGTTAGCTTTTTCGTTTGTTTAGGAAAGTAACGCTATAAGGAGTTCGAACACATTTCTGAGTGTTAATATCAACTAAAAAGTTATGGAAAATCTTTTATAATGTAATGCTGAACAACCTTTCATGTTTGCGAAATTTAAATTGTGCATTGCATAAGCAACTCATTTTTCTATATTAATTGTTGCTAATTGTTTGCTTTCAGCATTTAATTTTTTCATAGTTTAGAGTTTCGGTTTGTTATAATACTATCAGAGCGTTGCCATTTTTAGATCATACTGTTTTTGCATACTCCAAAATTTTTGTATGACAAATCTTACATCAATATCACTGCTTCTTTTTGCTTTGTGACCATACAACAAAATGTCTTAAATTCATTCTTCATAAAAAAATTTAGTTTATCATATAAATAGGAGAATTAATTGTAGTGAATCTCTTAGAAAACGGTGCCGCTTAACAAATTAAAGGTTGATACAAACCTTGAGGAGGCTCTGTAGCGTTAGCTCCTGCAAAAGATTAACATTTCTTTGTCAAACATTTTGCAAAACATTAAACTGAAGCAATGTTTTCTGAAGCTATTTGCAAAACAGTATTACGATAACTTGAATATCTTTGAGGAGATACAATAAATAGATATGTAAGATTAATATTTATTAATATGCATACAAATATTGAACAAGTCTGAATTGTGTAATTATTTTGCTAAGATAAAGTGTAACGTGATGCGTGCTGGTTGGTAAACCGTTTTTATAAAAGGATATATATGTGAAACTGAACATATTTTATGTTAAATAAAAATGTTTGTTAGTTTTGAAATACCGACTTTCTTAAATGCTTATAGAAAGAATATTTTGAAAAATACAATTGGAACAGATTACAACAATAAAACTGGTCCGGCGCAATAAATTCCTAGTCTTCCTATATATCACCTAGATTTTAAACAATCCTTTCTAAAAAAAAAACGATTTCGCTTTATTGGATTGAGAATTCCTTAGTCAAAACTAAAACTGAAGAGTGACTATATCACTTACCTGTTGTGCAGACAACACCAATGTCTTCGCTGTGTCCGCAGTTGTGACTTCCGATTCCGCGATGAGAACACTGATCTATCGAAGTTTCATTTCCTCTACAACGGAGATCGTCGAGCCAAATTTGCCCAGTTCCAGGGCCATATTTGGCGATGCGCTGAGCGGGCGACAATCCCAGCATTCGGCAAAAGACATGCGCGTCCGCAATATCAAAACTATCGTCACAGACTGTTCCCCATTTTCCACGCACAAGCACCTCGACACGACCTTCTGCCGAATTTCTACCATTCACAAGACGTACTCTAGAAACTAAAGAAATGCAAAAACGCTTTAATTGAAATATTAACACTTTCAAAGTATACTACTATATACTTTTGAGTAATAGCTGGATGTTGCGGTTTGACTGATGCTCGATGACCCACTATTCTGTTTCGACGTTCCTCTGTAAGGCCAAATATCCCACCTTCTCATTAAAATATTTTCAAAAATTATATGCAGCGGGTGTCTTTTTTGTAGGACTCTCGAAGCAGCCGTTGACAATCGTCAACATTTTCACAGTTGTGCCTAATAATTAATTTGCCATTATTTATTCAATATATACAACTGTTATTAAAATATTGCGGAAAGTTGGCTGCGATCGAAAGAGCGTAGGAAAATAACTTTTTACAGTTTAAAAAATATAAAAAGTAAATGCGGTAGTAGTTTTGAAATGAGGGCGCTGATAAGATACCAGGAATATTTTTTATTTGAATTCGTTAATTGAATTACTTTTTACATTTGTTTGCGACATATCGGATGCAAACAGTACGTAAAGATAGAAACCTTTTTTTGTAGAAAATTATAGATAAAATCTTCTATCTTTATAAGTTTTTCCGACTACGTTACTACCAGGAAAATACGATAATAGATTGATGATATAATTAATGGCTCTCGATGGATTTTGACGAATCAAATGGCGGATAGCCGTGCAAACAGACCTTCTGTTGGCGTTAAATCGCAATTAACTCATCACAAATTACTTGCATTTGTTTAACTCTAATTAGAAAATAATGTCTAAAACGTGAGAGGGATAACGAGCGCACCGTTGCCTTATAGCCATGTTAATTAGTGTCATTTTGCTTGTTACAATGTGTACTCTATTTTTGCAAGAATCCGTACAGCGAGTTAAACCGGGATACAAACCTTGAGGTGGAGGTGTTGTGGTAGGTGGAGGTCTGGTAGTTGGGGGCGCAGGTGTTCCTGGGAGATTACAATCTCAACGTTAAAGGAAAGAAGAAAAGTCTTTTTCTTATGTAGTTACTCAACTCCGGAACAAGCTACCTCCCAAAGTTCGTCAGGCGGCCACCATCAATGATTTGAAACAAAAACTGATGAGTGTTGAATTATAGTATATTTGACAATCAACGATTATTTATAACGTAGGTACATTTTTTAGACTTGTAGTTATATCTTTAATTCTTTTATAAAGTCTCTGTATATCTTCCGATTGTAATATTTTACCGGTTTTGTAATTGATTAGTCCTTAAATATTTTTAAATTGTAATTCACGTTCGTATTTTGAACGAGCTTCCAGCTCCTAGACAAAACGTGGTTAAATACACAATATACACAATACGATACATACAACATTTACGATTGTATTGTAAGTAGGTAACTGAGCATAAGTAAGTAAGTGAGTAAAAAAGTTAAAGTAACTAAGTATATTAAGTAAGTAAGCATAAGTCAGTAATAACAATAACTAGGTTTAGGTAAGTACGTAAGTAAATGCGTAAGTAAATAGGTAGATAAGTAAAGTAAGTAAATAAGTCGGTAAAGTAAAGAAATATATTTTAGTTACTCATAAGTTACTAACGTTAAGAATAGAGAAAAGTAAATAGTTTTTTAGATGATTATGTAGGTAAACGTGTAAGTAAGTAAGTAAGTAAGTGAGTAAGTATGTAAGTAAATAAATAAATAAATAAATAAGTTAGGAATAGAGCTAGTTAGTTAGTTACTAAGTGTTTGATTTCAAATAGTAATTTTAATTATTGAAATAGAGGTTTCAGATAACCGAGTATGAGTCATGACTTTTACTTTTTCTTAAGTATGGGCGTTCTTAGAACTTGATAAATTGAAAACATTTCTACGGATAATCATCGGGGTAAAGAAGGGGCCTAATTACCTTCGTTACGCGGTTGACAAATAACACCAACATCTTCGCCATGACCGCAGTTGTTGGTTCCGATTCCCCGATGAGGACATTGGAGTATAGAAGATTCACTCCCTTTACAGCGGAGATCGTCTAGCCAAATTGGTCCAGAGCCTTGCCCGTACTTGGCACAACATTGGGCAGATCTGGCGCCCGGGAATCCCAGCATACGGCAAACGACATGCGCTTCCGAAATATCAAAACTGTCGTCACAAACTGTTCCCCATTTTCCACGCACGAAGAGCTCGACACGACCTTCTCTCGAATTTCTACCATTAGCAAGGCGTACATTAGAAACTGAAAAAAAGAAAAGAAATTTTATTTTAAATAGATCCAACTTTAAGGCATTTTACTGAGACTTCAAGAAGGTGTTTTCAGATTCACATTGTAAGGACAACATCTACTAAAAACATCTTTTTTACTTTTCAGTTGTTGCTACAAAGTGCAAAGACCAAAAGATACATTTAGGCACGCAGAGCAGAGTAAGTTGAGAAATATATACTTCGGCTGTGACCGCGCTTGTGCTTTGTTAGTTTTTTCATTGGTTTATGAAAGTGTAAGTTAACGTCTGTTCACAAACTCAAACCAGGTTTTGCTATGTTTGTGAGCCTTTCATTTAAAAAAAATCCAGGATGCTATGGCGGCCAAGTTGGCGGACATGTTGTGCCTGCCACCCCTGCCTTAGCAACAGTTCTTAATTAAAACTTGATCATTCATAATATAAAAAGTTTATATATATATATATATATATATATTGATCTAATGTTTCAATTTGAAGAAATTCATATCATAAGTTGGAATTTATGAAAAGTTCATTTTTCACAATGTGTCATAGAGCGCAAATACATTTCTGAGTTTTAATAACAAATAACAACTTACAGAAAATCATGTACTAAAGCGATACTGAACAGCTTTTCGTGTTCTTTGCAGCTTGTACTTTCATTGAAGAACTTCCGCTTGCTGTATTTTCTGATTCTGCTCATTGGTTTCTTTAAGCATTCGATACATTTTTGCGTTTGCAGTTCCAGTTTGTATTAATCCAAATTCTTGGTATATATGTCAATACTTGCCTTGTTTTCGTACAACTTATAATATCAAATCACTGTTTTCTTGGTGTTTTGTGACTATGTAATAAAATGTCTTTAATACATGATCAGTTCATTACAATAATATCAGATTCTTATATGAATATGGTGTTGCCCTTATTTCTGAGTTAAAGAAACTCTGATCAGTTTTCGATTATTTTTATAAATATGGCTCAGCTCGCTGTGCTGTAAACATTCTTCAGTAAATACCTGACTGTAGTTTTGGGAAGTTTTTGACCAATTTATTTTCATTTCAAACTATGGTACAAACCTTGTGGAGGTTCTGTAGCATTAGCTCCTGTAAAAAATGAAAGTATGTTTTGTCAAACAAAACACTGAACTGAAGCAACATTTTCTAAAGCTGTTAACAAAACAGTATTACAACAACTTGAATGTCAAAGAATTAATACAATTGTGAGATCAATAGTTTTAAACAGGCATAAAAATATTGTGCACGTCTAAAATATGTAATTAATTTACCAGGACAAAGTTTAACATGATGTGTGCAGGTAAGTAAACCGTCTCACCATAAAACATAGATCTGAGAAACCAGACGTATTTTATTATAATAAAAAAATGTTAGTTTTAAAATACCAGTTTTTAAATGCTTATAGAAAGACTATTTGGCGAAATGCAAATGTAACAGATGGAAAAAGAAAATCCGAAGCGAAATGAGATTCTATGTAAGACTTAGATTCTGAAAAAATGAATTCGCTTTATTGGGTTGAAAAATCTTAAGTCAATATGAAAACGGAAGAGTGGCTATCTCACTTACTTGTTGTACATACAATTCCAACGTCTTCACTATGTCCGCAGTTATGGCTTCCGAATCCACGATGAGAGCACTGATTTATCGAAGTTTCATTTCCTCTACATTTGAGATTGTCCAGCCAAATTTGCCCAGTTCCAGAGCCAAATTTGGTGATGCGCTGAACGGGCGACAATCCAAGCATTCGGCAAAAGACATGCGCGTCGGAAATATCAAAACCATCGTCACAGACCGTTCCCCATTTTCCACTTACAAACACCTCGATACGACCTTCTGCTGGATTTTTACCATTGACAAGACGTACTCTGGAAACTAAAGAAATACAGAGGCATTTCAATATGAATAGAAGCAAGTTCAGGGTAGTTTAGTCTTTGAATGAATGTTGCTCCAAAACACTTTAATGAAGTGATAGTTCCATCTTAATTTGCTTTTTATAAACGCAATTTTTATTAAACATTTCGTCAGTTTAAATAAGTTAACTGCATCGTTGTTGCTAGAAGGTACAAATAACAGAACCAAAGATTGAAATTGACGAATCAAGTCATTTAAAACAGTCCATAGGAAGTTAGCACAGATCTAGATTGGTCCTTGATTTAAAAAACATTTAAAAATGTTCCTTTTTACCCGTTTGTAGAGGAGTACAATTAACACTTTATGAAAGACCGGAGTCAATCGATAATAATTGAGGAGCAGGCGGTTTCAGTCGGTTAGTGGGAAGCCTTTAGAGCGAGATGTCACGGTTCGATCTTCAAAAACGTCAACATTTCAGGTTTCGACTTTTTTCTGTTCCGTGTATTTCGAGCTTATATACCCTTAGAACGGAGAACTTACGCCAAATAATAAACATTTCCAATTTTCTCATCAAAAATGGTTTTAAATTTTAACGTGGCCGGCGTGCTTTTTTTTAGGACTCTCTAAGCAGCCATTGACAATCATCAACATCGCTATATCTTCACAAGTGTGCTCAATATTTCTTCAAGATATACAACTGCTATGAATGTATTTCAGATAACGACGATCAACATCTGATCAGCAGTTATTTGGCTCGGATCTGATGGAAAAAGTAAAGGAAAATAGACTTTTTACATCTAAGAAAATAACAAAAGTAAATGCAGCAGCCACTTTGAAATGCGGGCGCTGATGAGAAATCAGGTTTTCTTTTTTTTGGCTTTAAGGCTGTTTTCCATATATTTGCAATTCGTTAATGGGAATACGTTTTACAAAATGTTTGCAACGTATCGCCGATTATTTACAAACAGTGCGTAAAGACTGAAAATTTTCTACAAGAAAGTTTATGTCTTAACAACTGTGTCCGACTACGTTACTATCAAGAAAGTACGATATGGAAGTAAACTATCGCAAGCAAAGCAATCGCAAACAATTCACTTAACGGATTTTGACGAATCAGAAACCAAAATGGCGGAAAGCGGTGCAGACAGCGAGGTTTGCCTTATGTCGCAAACACTCTAATTTGTGTATCGATCATCGCAAACAGTTGGCGTTTAGTCGCAATTAATAACTCACCACAAACGGCTTGCGTTTGTTTACAACTAAATGAAAAACAACCTTAAAAGAGTGAGAGGGATAAAGGGTGCACCGTCGGCTTCAATTGATACAAGCCTTCAGAGCTAACAGAACTACAGATGTTAAATAAAATAAACTTGCTTTTAAGTTTAGTTTTCACACTAGCTACGTCTCCTTTTACACAAATTCGTACAACGAGTTAAACGAGGATACAAACCTTGAGGTGGAAGTGTTGTTGTAGGTGAAGGTCTGCTAGTTGGGGGCGCAGGTGTTCCTGGGAGATTACGGGTTGGTTAGTTTAAAACACATTTGGAAAAAGTTCGTAAGTAATGGAAGTTCGTATAAGACCACGTAAGTTAGTCAGTAAGATTAGTAAGTTAGTTAAATAGTTAGTATACGTTTAGTAAGTAGGTAAGTAACTTTAGTGAATAAGTAAGTAAGTAAGTAAATAAGTGAGTAAGTCAGTCAGTAAGTTTATTACGTAACTGAGTAAGTTAGTCAAAGAAAGTAAGAAATTGCGTATAATTAAGTACGAAAGCATGCAGTAAGCAAGCAAGCAAGTAAGTTAGTTGGTTATTAAGTAGAAGTAAGTAAGTAAGAAACTAACTGAAGCTAAGTAAGTGCTTAAGTAGGTAAGTAACTAAGTAGGTAAGTAAAAAAGCAAGCAGGTAAGAAAGTAAATAAAATAATAGGTAAACTGACTTAAGTAAACAAACAAGTAAATAGCAAAGTAAATATGTAAGCAACTGTGTCAGTAAAGAAAAGTAAAATAGAAAGTATATTTATTTACTCAAAAGTAATGAACTGGGTTAAAACGAAAATAAGTAAGAAGCTTTATGAATGTTTATGTTAAACTAGGTAGTTAAACTTCTAAGTAAGCAATTAAATATGTGAGTGAGTTAGCAATTTTAAATTAGAAATTGAGCTAGTTGGTAAGATAGTTAGTAAATATTTGCTTTCAATTAAAATATTAAATTATATTTAAATGGATATTTCAGATTCGATCGGGTCAGATTAGGTACGAAAAAATCAAGAATTTTGTTACCTGTTAAAATACAACATGACTCTCACATTTCTTAAGTATGAGCATATACTTAGAATTTGATAAATTGAAAACATGCCTTAGGATAAGGATTGGGGTAAGTACGAGGCCACCATACCTTCCTTTCGCGGTTGACAAACAACACCAGCATCCTCACCATGTCCGCAGTTGTTTCTTCCAGTACCACGATGAGAACATCGGAATATAGAAGATTCTCTCCCTGTACAGCGGAGATCGTCCAGCCAAATTGGTCCAGATCCCTGTCCGTACTTCGCGCAACACCCGAAAGATATGGCGCCCGGGAATCCCAGCATACGACAAACGACACGCGCTTCCGAAATATCAAAACTGTCGTCACAAACTGTTCCCCATCTCCCACGCACGAACAGCTCGACACGACCTTCTCTCGAGTTTCTACCATTAACAAGTCTTACTCTAGAAACTAAAGAAATCAAAGTGCGTTTCAACGTGAATATATGCAAGTTCAAGGTATACTACTGAGACTTTAATCAAGTGTTTTTCGATTTGCCTTACATAGGACAGCGTTTGTCTTAAAGCGCTCTGCATAACACAAACAAAACGTTTTTAGTTTATTACTGCAAAGTATAGTACAAATACGAAACAAAAAGATTTAAGTTAGTAAAGCAATTAATTTGAGGACACAATACTTTTGCTATGACCATACTGGTTCGTGGTTAGTTTTACTCATTGGTTGAAGAAAGTGACGTTAATTTTGTTTGCAAATTCAAACTATTTCTTGTTTTGTTTAAATATAGCTAGTGAATCTCTCAGTTAAACTAAATGATGGTACCAACCTTGAGGAGGTTCTGTGGCATTAATAGCTCCTGAAAAACAGAAAATATTTTGTCAAAAAAACAATGAACTAAAGCAATATGTTCGCAAAACAACATTACAATAATTTGAATGTCTTTCATGTGATATAATAAATACTTATACAATACCTCTATTTTCAAATACGCGTAAAAATGTGGTAGTATATCAAAAAATTTGTGAATCATATTTTAGCAAGATAAAGCATAACTGAAACGCTGTGAACAGGTTAGCAACCTTTTCACCAAAAAGGAAATGAAATTGTAATTGTGTTAAATTTGGAAAATTCGACAAATCTAAACAAATTTCGCTTTATTGGGTTGAAAGTTTCAAGCCAAAATTAAAACGGAAGAGTGACTCTAATGATAACTTACTTGTTCTGCAGACAACACCAATGTCTTCTCTATGTCCGCAGTTGTTGCTTCCGATTCCACGATGAGAACACTGATTTATCGAAGTTTCATTTCCGATACAGTGAAGATCGTCCAGCCAGATTCTTCCAGTTCCAGGGCCATATTTGGCGATGCGATGAGCGAACGAGAACCCGAGCATTCGGCAAAAGACATCCGCGTCCGAAATATCAAACTCGTCGTCACAAACCGTTCCCCATCTTCCACGCACAAACACCTCGATACGACCTTCTGCTGGATTTTTACCATTGACAAGACGTACTCTGGAAACTAGAAAAATGTAGAAATACATCAGTTTAAAATATTCAAGCTCACGACATATCAGCCTTTCAATGAACGTTACTCCAAAAACACTTTGTTGAAGTGTTATTCGGTCTTAATTTGTTTTATAAAGATAGACTTTGTTAAGTATTCCAATACGAACAAACAAACTGTTTTTAATCTATGTTGCTGCGAAGTACAATTACCTAACCAAACTCGTAAGTTAATAAAGCAAGTCATTTGAGAAATTAACAGAAAATTATCGGATAGAGACTGGTCCCTGCTTAAAATAACACTTTAAAACGCTCCATAGTGTTCTTTTTAACAGTCCGTAGATGAGTTAAAATAACGTTTTATATGAAACGGTAATTCAATAATAATCGAGAAGAGGGGCAGACCTCAGTTAGATAGTGCTAAGCCTTCGAAGCAAAATATCACGGTTCGATCAACAGTGACTTCAGCGTCGTTTCGACTTCTGTCTGTTTCATATAGTTTTGAGCTTTCTAAAGGTATCCTTAAAACGGAGCACTTAAAGTTATAGCTGTTTTCCGTATGTTTGCAATTTATTCGAGGAAATACGATTTACCGTTTGTTAGCGACGTATTGTCGATTAGTAGCAAACTAAACGTAAATTTAGATCGAAAATCTTCTATCTTTACAACTGTTTTTACGGTTGATTGATGATGTAATTGATGCAACTTAACAAATTTTGACGAATCAGAGAAAGGAACAGCGAGATTTGCCTTCTGTTGTAAACAGTTTGCGTATCATCGCAAAAATTTGCGTTAAGTGCCAAATAGATCATCACCAACATCTTGCTGCTTTTACAACTAAATAGAAAACCACCTTCAGAGCTGACAGTGAGAATAGTACCGACGTTAAATAGACTCTCTTTGCTGTTTACTTTACTTATTACAATAGGTACGTCTCTTTTTACAAAAATCCACTTAACAATTTAAACGAGGATACAAACCTTGAGTTGGAGGTGTAGCTCGAGGCCTGGTAGTTCGAGGTCTTGAACTTGGGGGTGCAGGTGTTCCTGGGAGATTACAGTCTCTTGTCCCCGTCGTTATTACAACGTCATCAATCGCTATATCGCTTTTCTCGTTTTTACCCCTTATTCCTTCGAACTCCACCTAACCAAAGTTCATATGAACACTTTTTGATATATGTTTCTTCGTTATATTGCACCAAATCCACGAATTTGTTCATTTTTTAGAGGATTGTCCAATACACACGATCTGCCACGGGTCGTCACACGATCCGACAGTAATTTTTTCCCTCCCTCTTTGATAAATATTCATATTTAGTGATTACAATTTAAGAGCAAGAGGAATATTCATATACAGCTTTAGAGAACGAGGAAAAACTAATGACGGATCGCGATGGATCGTGTGTATTGGACATGACTGATAAAAACTATGATTAAATTAGAAAGTGTGACGACCCGCGACGGATCGTGTGTATTGGACGTGACTGATAAATGTATTATAACTATGATTGAATTAGGAATTTGTGGAACAGTTGTTTACTTAAGCTGTTGCGCAATTCAAGAAACCACAGTCCCGGATCCCTGCCTTCACTGGCAAGCTGTTTTCTCGATTGACAGCATTTTGTAATTTAATCATGATTTGCTGAACTCTTAAACTCTTGTAAGAAGTAATTAATTAAGCAACAGTTACAGTAACCTGAAAATAATATGTTCTAACCTGATATGACGTGTTTGCCCAGAATGGCGTAGATGCGGGTATCCATTTCTTTCCTTGGTTACCAGATCGTTGCCAAAGCACATGTCCATTAACGTGCACTCGAAGTGTTCCCAAACGATTTCTCCTCATGTGAAACCAGAATTGAACACAACCTCTGATTTTGGAGGAGCTGTTTGTGTAGAGAACTGGGGAGAGGAGCCGAGCTGTGTAGAATGGATTCACCGAAGTGGCCTCCGTGTACATGTAATAACCTGCATCAAGTCGATAAACAACGGTTATCGAACAATCGGTAACTCATTTACGCGCGTCATTTACGGACAACTTTACTGCGTTTACTGCGTTTACTGCGTTTGTAAAACATTTAAAAGTTGTTTTATCGAATCAAAAGGGGAAATACATTGAAACAACTAAAACTTAATATTTTTTCTTCATGCATCCTATTTAGATACAACTATGCATAATTATTCACCAAGATGAGTTGGTTTCACAGCGTATGACTTATAAGTTATTATTTTTTGCAGGTAACTTTAAAAGAGGATTGTTTGCGTTTGAGCAAAACATAAGGGGGAGTCTCCCAGTCACTCCTTCTCTGCCGTTCCTTAGACATTTGAGGGAAGTTGAAAGAACGGAAGATTGTGTTATGTAAAAGCAAGTTTGTCTGGGAGGGCGTGAAATACGAGAAAGTTAGGATAATTGAACGTCGAATTAAGGAAAAGACAACCAAGGTTTGTTGAAGTATGTTCATATTTGTTGGCTTTTTGCTTTTGTTACTGAAAATATTTGTAATGGTCAAAGCAAGACAAGCTGTGGTGACATTTAGTCGTTAGGCTACGTAACTTTGTCAAAAATGTACAACTTTACTCAAAACCTAAAAGTATTCATAATACAACATAAACCTGATCCAGTAGTATGATCGGCGGAAGGACCCGTACCACGTGATGGAGTGGACCCCCTGTGTCTTGTCCAATCAAATCGATCTGCTCTACTATTGACCATACCACACATCCCTTGATCAAATGTACAACTGTACCTACGAACTAAAATTTAACGCGTAAGTCCATGTAAAAAAATAGCACCATTACCGGCCGAATGGTGGACAAACAGAGAACAAGTACAACCCCCAAAAGCATATTCTTGCTGACTTAATATTTAAGTATAAAAACATAATATTGAACTTGACCTTGTTAATCTTTGGTTTTTATTGCATAATCATGGTCGAAATAGATGTAGTTTATAATACAGAATGCTGAGTTTGTATATAAGTGAATATTATTACTACTTAATAGTTGCATCGAACTATTAGTGTGCCATGCCGAGTTGCAGAAAATGATAATCAAGACAATTAAATAATATATTATTTTGCAGTAAGTAAGTAATAATAATAATAATAATAGTAATAATAACAATAATAATAATAATAGTAATAATAATAATAATAGTAGTAAGTACATAAGTAAGTAACTGAGTAAAAGTAAGTAATTTTAAAAGTGTAAGTAAGTAAGTAAGTTAGTTGGTAAGTATCAGTAATTAAGTATAAATAAGTTATGAAGTTCATAAGTAAATGTAAGTAAGTAAGAAAATTAACAAGTAGGTTAGTAAGTAAGTAAGTAAGTAAGTAAGTAAGTAGGTAGGTAAAAAAGTAAATACTTAGTAGTAGGTAGTAAGTAAGTAAACAATCTGAGTAAATCATAAGTAACTGCGTCAGTAAAATAAGGCTAAATCGAAAAATAGTTTTACAAGAAAAGTAAATAGTTTTATAAATGGTTAGGTTAAACTAGGTCGGTAAAATTGTAAGTAGTTAAATGAGTACGTAGGTTAGAGCGTTAGATGGTTAGTTATTTAGTTAGTTAGTAAGTATTTGGATTAAAGTAATATATTAAATTATTGAAATAGAGGTTTCAAATTCGAACGAGTATCAGCCAGATGAGATACAAGAAAGGGAAGAGTTTGACTACCTGTTAAAACATGTAACATGAGTCTCACTTCTTGTTAAGTGTGAGCATTATTAGAATTTGATAAACTGAAAACATTGATAAGGATAATGATCGGGTCAAGAAGAGGCCTAACTACCTTTGCTACGCGGTTGACAAACAACACCAGCATCTTCACCGTGTCCGCAGTTGTGGCTTCCGATTCCCCGATGAGGACATTGGAGTATAGAAGATTCACTCCCTTTACAGCGGAGATCGTCCAGCCAAATTTGCCCAGATCCCTGTCCGTACTTGGCGCAGCACTGGGAAGATAAAGCGCCCGGGAATCCCAGCATACGGCAAACGACATGCGCTTCCGAAATATCAAAACTGTCGTCACAAACTGTTCCCCA
>JAOEHT020089171.1:0-13157 GCA_025448195.2 Parazoanthus atlanticus | reverse complement strand
AATTTGTTCCAGTTGTCACCACCAACTGTGTCTTAATCGCGTTAATTTCCTTTATTGTGAAATTCTACCTCCTCTTTTGCATGAATATTCTTCATTCGAAAGTCGTTTTCCATTAAATTCGCATTAATTTAAGTCGCATTTATTAATTTCCAATACCTTAATTTCTTGGAGCATTAATTTCCTATAATAAGGTAAACACTGGAAGACTACATGTAGTTTGAAAAAAACGTTTTTTTGCTGCATTGGCAAGTAAACTGAATATGGGTGACTGTATACTTTGTTTTTCACTATAAGGTTCAAGGTGTGAAGCTGACATTTGGAGCATTAGCCCTTCATCAGAACAGAGGAATTGTGGGGAAATCAGTGTTTAATTAGTAGGGTATTAATTTATGTGGATCGAAAACTCAAATCATTCCATTGTTTGGAATTGGTCAAAAAATGTTTGAAACTATGTGAATGAAAGTTGTTCATTGATTCCATGGAAAGCTACAGTTTGAAAATTAGTTTTGTTAGAACTTTCCTTTTGTGAGTCTTGTTATATCCTAGGTGTAAGTTACTGTGTAAGTAGTGATAAGTTGATGTTTCAAGTGTTTAAGTGTCTTACTTTCAATTGGTTATGTTCAGTTGACTGCGGACTCTAAACCTGCAAAACCCTGACCGAACATTGATTCTGTTGTACCAGTATGTGTTGATAAAACTAGTTTACAAAAAGAGAGATAGTGTAAGCTTATGTCATGTCAAAGACAAAACAATGTCATTATTTTCTTTTCTTTACAGGAGTTGTATGATTCATGTGAAAAATTACGACCACAGTTATTTAAACTTGCAAGTCAAGCAACAGAAGAGAATGATGAAGGTTTAGGTGAGTCTTAATTCAATTGGTACTTTAGGTACAGTATGAATAGGATGAGAACTGAAACTACAACATAATTTATGCAAAATATTTGATGTATTAAAATAAGATAATTATATCTTTAAAATGTAATTACGCTTTGTTCAATAACAAAGATGCTTGCTAGATCTTTAACACTTTTTGGTCTCAGGACTGTTCATCAAACGTTTGGACCCTACATATTGATTCTTTTATACAGTGCAGCTTGATCCAAATATTTTACTGTTTCCCTCTGGGCCTCAGCAGAAAGTTAAGTTTAAACTCTATCAAATCAGGAGATTCAAATGGCCCAAGAACTCATACGCAAATGTGTACCATACAAATATGTAGGGGTAGGAAGCACAAAGTTTGAGTCACCCCACCCCCTTCAATTTGTAATGTAATAAATTGACAGAGAAAGAAATAATTTTTATAAAATTGAAATTAATGCACCCATCAAAATGACTGCAAAATTTGTCTGAAGATGAGACAAACTCTACCAGTAATTGCTGGGACAAATTTATTGTTTTTATTATTATTACTGTAATATTTTTTGTTATTATTATAATTATTAGTAATTATTGTTTCATTTATAACTTAGGTTCTATTGCATTGAATGTGTCAATAATGTAAATAAACAATAGACTTTGCATTAATGAGTTTTGATTGTATTGTAAAAACAATCCTTATTAATTTATTAGTTGTAAGTTCAATGATGTACTATTGCCTACAATATGTTAATACAGACTTTCAAGTCTTGTCTTAGCTTATCATATACATCAACATCTCATAATATTCATGGATGTATTATGTTAGACTCTTACTCAGATTTTGATGTAGTTTTTGAAAAGTTAATTCTTAATCTCTGACTTTCCAAGGCTTCTCACATGGCTCTGTTTCTTATTAAATAAATAAACCTAGCCGACATTCTGCGAGGAAATGATGAATTGGCACGAGTTCTGGAAGACTATCGTAGGATCATTGGGAAGCCAGATAGTAGTACATCCCTTCCATCACCGCCACCAGCAGCAGCCCCAACTGCCGGCCCTCCTGGGATGACAGCAACCCCAGGTGGGGCAGGTGATGGTTCGTCATCCCTTATTGACCTTGGTTTGGCCAATCAAAATCAAGCACAGCCACAAAGTACTGGCTCTTCTGTGTTAGATGACCAACTAAGGGAACTTGGTGAGTTAAAAGAAAGTCTCTACTGTTTATCATCTAAAGTGCTTTATCTAAAGCTTACATGTAAGTCTGAATTATTTTTCTGTAGGCAAAGTAGGTTGGTTGTGGGTTGTTAATCAGCAGTCAGTGTAATGCACTGGCAGATCCAAGAGGGGAAGCATGGGGGCGGGGTTGTATTGTGAAGCCCTCCTACATTGTTTTCAACTTTGTAAAAATTAAACTCAAAAGACAACCATGTTACTGAAATAAAAGGCAAATCAGTAACTGATTGTCAGTAGGATACCAAAAATGTGTTTTATGATTCTACATTTTGGTTTCAGTTCAAATGAACTCTAGGCCAATCGCAGACCATTTTAAGAGGAGCCACCCACTATGTTCACAAGCACAGTTTCTACACAAATGTTAGTGTAGGTAAAGAAATGAAACTAAAGCCCCTATTTAGTAAAAAATATATATTAATTTATATGTATATTATTTATATCCTAAATATTGTCAAAGCTAGGGTCAAATTGCTATTTCAGATATGTTCAAAATTAAAATTTTGTTTCCTGGGGCCAATGACCCGGACTACATACATGTACCCTATGAATTCACACCTTTAGCACCTGTTTGATGCCACTCCCCACCCCCTTCAACATTTCTAGATCTTCACTTCTAATGGAAGTTACTTTGTATCCAATGAAGACTGTCAGGATGTTTTTTTTTGGGTTGGTCGTTGTGCAGCATTCATTCGATAGCAGTGCTGAACACAGGGTGGGGGTGGGGCAAGAAGTGAATTGGAGGGGTGGGGCTAGTATGCTTGGTTAAAATTAATTAAAAATGGAACAAAGTCAAGTGTAATAAAGAGTCAAACAAGACTAAAACTTTGACTGAATGGACTCACAAGTTAACTTGTGCAACTCAACACAGCTTTTGATTAATCTAAGGCGGTAGTTACATGATACTGGATCGAGTTAAATTCCAGTATGACTTCATCCCGGTTCTATACTAAGTCCCTAAACTCGTTTATATGATGTACCTTTTAAAATCTCGTTCCGGTACGAGTCATTCCGGAATGAGTTCATCTCGGTAGTCGCACCGGATCAAAATATTTGTTCCGGATAAAAACTGGCCGCACGTTCCGCAAGTATCATGTAAATGAGGTACGAGCTCATTCCAGTACAGAATTAGGCAAGTGGATTGGTTGGGTTGATCAGCTGACTCATATTTTCGATCCGCCGATGTTTTAACCGCACTTTCATTCCAGAACGAGAATGAGAACGTTTATGTAAACATGGAATGAAAAATGTGTGTCGCATCGGAATGAAATTCATTCCGGTATCATGTAAACACCACCTAAGACCAAACCTGGGATGAATTCAATAAAATGTTTACACTAACTTGTCATTGACATTTACAACACTGTATAGAGCTGTGTTGTTCTTCGCCTCTGAAACAATAGCTGCACTGTAAATTACAAGACAGTGTAATTTAATTTAAATTGTTCCCTGCATCCAAAAGGGTCTGCTAGGACTTGTGTTGGGTCGCTAGGTGGACTCGCTAGTTCATTTGCCACTCAAAGCAAATCAGAGACACTTGCATCCAAAAACGTTTTTCTTACCTGTTTTTTGAAAGTATTAACTTTGTTCTTGATATATTCGGCAAAAACGGCCAGTTGTTGAAGCAGAATAGCAATTTCAACTCTGCAAAGCGATGGAAATAGTGACAACGTGCTTAAATGCAAATCGCCTTCACGTTTTTGTAAACCAATATTCGTTCTTTTGAATGTGAGTAAATTGAAATTGGTTTTTGGAATGGAACTTCACAATGAAAACTTGTTTTCTTCAAAATAGTAGGCTCCAAACGATTTAAGTTTGGTAAAATTGAAATGCAAACAGCTTTTTTGGATTGGAAATTTGATAAGCCAGGGCGCGAAATAGCAGTGTGCCAAGTGCCAAATGGCAGGCCAAAATAGGGAAATGGCACGCCAAAAAGTATTTGGATGGCCAAATGAAAGAGAAAATTGCAAGCCAAAATATTCTTGGATTGCCAAAACAAATTCTGATGGCACTCCAATTTTTTTTCCTATTTCATGCCCTGTAAGCTTTCAGATTATATATATACACCTTTGTGGGACTTAATTAAAAACCTAGCGTGCTATAAGCCAAATAGTGAAGGAATATGAAAAGGTGCGTGTGGTACCTTAAGTCCGTGCATGTCAATGAATGTCCATTGCCAAACCAAGTGCAAGTTGAATGCAAGTATATATGAACTTGATTGGAAAGATCGATTTTATGCTACTTGCCACCTTACAGGTCTACATGAAACTGCCCCTCCAGCCATTGCTACACAACAGCAGGTTCAAGCACCTGTGAGTATTTAAACTACATGTTCCTTCCATAAGTGGTGTTGTGAGAACTCCTCTGTTGCACCAGAGCTGACCAGTAGAGAGATGGGACTTGGCTGGTGGGAGGCTTGTACCCTGGGCATAATTTATGTTTAACCTTAAATGGTAAATCAAGTTATACACTCAGAAAATGTATTTGAGAGAGGATCCTGGAGAAATGGGCCAGAAATAGAAAGTGGGGTCCAGAAAGTGAATTTTCTGTGTTTAACACCGTTACAACTTGTGAAATGTGCACCTGTTAAATAAAACATTTACATCAACATTGCATTACAATCCCGCGCATTTCTAGCAGTTTCAGAAACCAAAATTTTTTGGAGGAGCATCCTCCAGATTTCCTAGTCCAGTTTGTACCTGCAACTTTAAGTTTGGAAAGAGCAGAAATTGGAAGGGGGAAAAGTCTGGAAAAAGTCCGAAATTTGTGAACCAAAATCCATGTGAATCCTGTATCAATCTGTCTTGGCGACATGACATTTGTTACAATTTTGCCCAGCTGCAAACTCTACCACCTGAAATTTGTTAAATGAACATTCATTGTACATTATCCATCTAATTAATATGGTTAACTTCTAAAACTCATTGAATGTGTATTATTCAGGATTGTTTATTTCTAGACTAATGGAAATTGGTGTTGATAAAAACTGGTAACTTTCATCCCACACATGGAGCTTGCACATCAATAAATTTACTAAAATAAGATTTTGAGAAAGAAATGAGCGATTTGAAAGTGAGATGTGAAAGATTTTAAAAGGTTAAAACATTTAGAATTGAAACTGCAATCCTGGACAATGCAGTATTGCTGGGATACAATCACAAAGTTACCTCAAAATTGATAGTCCACAATACTCCCCCCCCCCCCTACAGTGTTGACTCAAGATGGGTGGCAAACAACATTAGGGCTTTGTTCAATCAACTTAATCAGTTGGGGGGAAGGAGAGGTTTCTAAATATAGCTTATTACTTAGGCTTTGATTCGCTCAGCAAATCTGAAATCTCAAATGAGCATGAAAATCAACAGCTGTCCCAAATCTTTTTGTCCAGGATTGTAGTTCAGATGTAAGTAGTTAGTGCTTCAGAGAAATTCATGCTACAATTGAAATTTTATTTTCCTTTATCATTCACATCAGCCCCACAACCTGCACAACCTCAACCAATGGGGAGGCACTCCCATGCCCCCTGCTACCAATCAAGTTGCGTCAAGTATCGGAGTTGTACGACCAATGGGAACATACCCAGTCACTGCTGGAATGGCCCCCAACCTACCTATGAGACCAGGGATGCCACTGGTTACCAGTCCTGTTGGAGGCATGGTGCCAAATATGGGGGGTTTTATGAGACCACAAGGTGTAATGCCAATGGGCGGAGTTTCTCCTGTGGCGGCATTTCCAAGACCTGCAGCAGCACCTGTGAGTCTGGGTACTAGCAGTCCTACCTTGTCCATGACGGGCTCTGTAGCCCGAGGGAGTGTGGAGGCTAACAACCGGAAGCCGCCAGCGACCTCTCTTGATATGTTGGGTCAGGAGGTTTTGCAGACGCAGAAACAGCAACAGAAACAGAAGCAGGAGGTGGCGCCCATTGTAGAAAACAATACACCGACACCTGTGCTGGAAGGGAGCCTGCTGTCACTGGATGAGCCTGCCGAACCCAAGCCACCCACACCCATCCTCCCTCCTCCTCCCCAGCAGGTGTCAACTCCACCCACACCCCAGACAGCGTCTCTAGATGACTTGTTTGTGCCACTGGACTCCGTGTTGCCAGGTAGAAGCGGATTTCAATATGATGTCATTGTTTACAACTTGCCTTAGCATAATATCACATAAGTCCAACTTCAAGATTCAAACTGTCCATAAACCGAAAATCCATGGTACAGTTGGTACTTACCAAAGATTTGAGTCAGATATGGTGAATACTTCTAGAGTGATGTGTCTTTGAAAACGTTGACAAATTCCAGAGTTCATATAGCTGGTAGCAAAGTTCCCTCCAGTTATAGAATTGAAGTTTTTAAGTGTTTAAACACTCATTTATCTTAAGTTATTCAACATATCAAGTGATCAGTTGGTACTAATTTTTACATAAATGATTACCTTGAAAAACGAATTCTTGGGACGAACTTGTTAACTTATCCCTTTAAAAGAGATAGTTACTTACCTTGGTGCAAGGGCCGTAAAATGTCATGAATGGTCCTTGAACGTCCTTGAGCTGTTCGAACCCTGGGTACAATTTTTTTCTAGGAAATATCCGGAATAAGGCCCAGAAAATTAGATTTTAAATAACTAGTAACAAATTGTTAACTAGTGGGAAAATTTTCATTAGAAAAACTTCTCAGATGGGAGAACAGCACTAGCAAAATTAATATGTCTGTAAATGTTCAATTTAATTGTCTCGAACTTCTCTATTTCTCAACAGTGCAATATGCCTCAAATTTATACGTCTGTTTAAGGTTTTGTTTCAGATCAGTTTTTGGTGATGCAGTTTGTATGTAATAGTAATTATTCACAAAAGATATTGTTAAAAAGTCTTTCATGGCATTTTGAAAGGAAGTTATTTCTCAAGATAACGCTAGCAAAATATTGCCAGCGAGAAACCTTTTACTAGCAAAAGAGCACATTTTAGCGATAACTACTGACAATTTTGCGGTTAATACGTGATAGTGAGCAAAAGAACCCTTCGTCAGGGACCCTCCTTCAAGCATCGTTTATTTAATTGATTCAGATTCAGAGACAACCTCAGCGTTCATGTAATGGATACAGTGTTTGTGCTATTCGTTGAACTCCTCGAAAACGCCTTGAATTTTTAAATTTATGTTTTCAAGAACGCTTGAAAAACGAAATTTAGGTTTTTGCTAATACTCTTTGAAAACTCCTTGAATTCTTGCCCTTATGGAAAATAAGATCAACTTATTGCACATTAATTAACGAAAATTGTTGGTATGTATGCATTAGCTCTTAAATTAAGATCTTATTTGTTGCTAAAGGGAAGGGAGGAGTTCGGAAGTAACTGCAGAGATTTTTATCGGTTTAGTCACCAACGAAACACTTGTGTACCAAGGAGATCAGCATTAACACTGATAATTTGTTTGCTGGTACCACCCAGTAATGTATTATAATTTTGTTGATTAGATATCATATTTTTGTGAATCAAAATTGGGAGCATGTTGTTTCACCATTACGGTGTCATACAATATCAACAGCACGTTTCATGGTGGACCTGAGGAGAGGGCGTTGTCGTGTCTTCACTTCCTTTTGGAGTGATTAAGAACCACAATCCAAGTGAACTACATCAAGATCCTTTGTACAATGAAGGAATCACAATTTACAGTAATTAAATAATCAATTTGAGATTTTTATCAAAGATTATTCAACAAAATGTTTCAGACGTGATACAACAAATATCTTGTAATCCGATTATCATCCAGTGGCACTGACTTATTTAACACATCTTTTTAGGTAATGCTGCTCCTTTAACTATTCTTGACAAGAATGGAATTCGGACAATTTTCCACTTTGCAAAGGTATGCTTACTTTTGCAGACCTATCAAGGTTAATCCTTGAAGGAGGGAGCACATAAATGGCAGCAATTTGCTCTCAAACCTTAAAAACTTGACAAATGCCCGGGAGTGAAGCAGTAAACTGTTGTGAAATAAAGTAAAATTGGTGATAATGGGATTTATGGTAAGAAGTATTATGGTTGATAATATTGTTAAATTCCCCACACAGTGGACAAGGTAACTCAGTCAAATCCCCGCTCCTTGTCAGCACCGCCATACCTCCGGGCATTTTAATCAAAAGTAGCAAGTATGAGCGATGTGCTGATTATTAAATTGGAAAAAGTGGAACAGGTAGCCATAATTCGAGGATATATTTTGACACTAACGGGAGACAAATAATTGTATACTTTTTCCTGTCTTAATTAATGTAATCGTTTTTCTATTTCTTTAAATTGAAGGAACTTCTGCTAATAGTTTTTAGCCTCTTGCATGGGGAATTATGTTCCAGATGATCGTGTCTTGCACTGTTAAATTAAACGTGCCATAGTTGATTGGTGCAGGATTAACCGTTGTGATCCTTCTGTCTCTGTTGATATTTTACAGTGTGTGTGTGTGTGTGTGTGTGTGTGTGTGTGTTTCACTTGTTCTTCTGATTGTGTCTCTACATCTGTCTCCATCGCTAGTCACAACAGCACACAGTCGTGTCACTGCATATACATGTATCTCTAGTGGTGTATTGTTGTGTTAGCCGTCACGTCACCTATATTAAACAGCCAACTTCTTCCTTGCCAGACCTCCGCTGAGCTTCCCAGGACGGACATGTTAATCATTGTAGTAACGACAATGAGCACTTTATCAACACCTGTCAAGAATTTTATTTTCCAAGCGGCGGTCCCGAAGGTACGATCGCTAAGAACTTTGGATCACTAGTTTGTAGCAGCCTCGATCCTAAGGTTTTTTCCCTTGAAAATTCCTGGAATCGAGACTAGTTTATAGAAGAACTACTTGTTTCCATGTGGAAGGGCTATTTTCCCTGGCTGGCAACTCAGTATATGGCCATATTGGGAAAATGTAGACAAATGGAGGCAAATCAGTAATAGTTATATTTGCTGTCATTAAGCAAGTCAGGGGCGGATCCAGGATTTTTCAAAGGGGGGTGACTTTTGTAAAGGGGGGTGACTATATTCATTGTCTGATCACCAACATATGTGAGCTGGGAGCTTGCTTCTTATATTTTTCTTTTGTGTTAGCTCAAAATGGGGGGTGACTAGTCACCCGTTCCACCCCCCACCCTGGATCCACCCTTGCAAGTATCCGATTTAGATTACTATTGTAGAGTTGCCCGAGGAGGAGGCTAGTGGAAGAATGTTCAAAATGCCAGCACGAACCTTCGTGAAGCAACAAGTATAAAGCTCAGTCTCCCTATATAACGGGGAAGTACCGAGTCAGTTCATCAGTTTACCAGTTCATTCAGACACCCGTCGCAGTAGGTACGTATACAAAAGTGGAGATACCTAGAAGGTCGTGGAAATTTACAGACTCATTTTCCAGGCCTGGACTGAAAATCATGATTCGTTTTCCAGGCCAGGTCTGAAAATCGTGATTCGTTTTTCAGGTCAGGACGGAAAATCATGATTCGTTTTCGAGGCCTGGACTTAAATCATGATTCCTTTTCGAGGCCTGGACTGAAAATCAAGATTCGTTCTCCAGGCCTGGACTGAAAATCATGAATCGTTTTCCAGGCCTGGATTGAAATCATGAATCGTTTTCGAGGCGTGGACTGAAATCGTGATTCGTTTTCGAGGCCTGGACTTAAATCATGATTCGTTTTCGAGGTCTGGACTGAAAATCATGATTCGTTTTCGAGGCCTGGACTGAAAATCATGAATCGTTTTCCAGGCCTGGACTGAAAATCATGATTCGTTTTCGAGGCCTGGACTTAAATCATGATTCGTCTTCGAGGCCTGGACTGAAAATCATGATTCGTTTTCCAGGCCTGGACTGAAAATCATGAATCGTTTTCAAGGCCTGGACTGAAAATCATGATTCGTTTTCCCGGCCTAGACTGAAAATCATGATTCGTTTTCCAGGCCTATACTGAAAATCATGGAATTTTGAATTAGGTCATGGAAAGAAAATCGTGGAAAATCAGTTTACTTTTTTGAACAAGACGAAATCCATAACTCGACTCAACGTCAATACGTTTTTGATTTGTCTGCGGAAAAGGTTTGGTCATTGACCACTCTGCATCACTGGACAGGTCACGTGTGTTGCTGCAGAGGAAACAAGATGGCGTCCACCTCAATGAGTGGCGAGAATGGTTTCTGACCGCTCCAGTCGTTACAAACTGATATTTAGAACTAAGTTATAACAACATAAGAAAACAATATATTTGCTTGAAGCCCACGTTTATATTTGCACCTGAAGACGGCAAAGTTTTCCTCTCCGCCATCTTGTTTTCTATCGAGCAACACGAGTCTACGTCATTTTGTTGAGTGATGCAGGGTCGAATCTAACCAAGCAGGGAACGCTATTTGGGTCTTTTGAAGAAATAAAACTTTTGAACTGTTTCTCAACAGACTATGAAAGTCAAACTCCAGCCACCCTCCGCCAGTGAACTGCCAGCACACAATCCGATTCTTCCTCCGTCCGCCATCACGCAAGTCATGCTACTCGCTAACCCATCTAAGGTAACAGGTTTTCTTGTGTTTTCTTTCACATACTCGTATAGCTTCCCACTTTTGAGATGGTCAGCGGCAGGAGCAAAGGAAGTTATGAAGAAATGAAACACTGTCCAACGCAAGCACAGTAACGATACTCAGAAATTCTTGGTGTGCATTGCAGGATACGCTGAAGATTTATGGAAGTGAAATTCAAACATCCATAACTTTGAAGTTAAAGCACCTTATCTTCCTAAAGGTTTGCAAGAAGTCTTTGATAGCAAACCTCTAAAACATATCAAAGACACTACTTCACAAGTTTCATGCTTTTGATTTCAAGTGACTCTCGCCTGTTTTCCATTTTGCTGTGCCACTGAACTTTACGAAAGACTTTCGCATATATCATGATGTATTCGTGACAGTTTTTGTTATTTGGTGTTACATTTAAAACGATAAGGTAGCACCAAATGACATAATTTTTAAAATTTCTTTAAATGTGCCCTTTGATGTGCAAACAATTCTGATGCAACAAAAACGGGGATTCACCGACTAATTTGCGAGTAAAGGTAGTCGAATGTTCAAAATAGAGTGTATCTGAGGTCCTGTCAAATTGCCATGGGAACCAAGATTCCGGTGGGAAAGCTGAAAATTATTGTAAAACCGCCTATCAACAAATAACAGTAATCTTTACAAATGAGCAAGCCTTTCTAGAGTTCAATGGAAATGAAAAATGAACACTATTTCGAGCCACTTTAATTTTTCCTCAACGTCAAATGCAAAGCAATAATACACAAACAAGCTCTTAGTCCCGCTCAGGACATAAACCTTTTTTCCGACATGTGTATCTAACGATGCAGTGAGATGTATCTGACGATGCAGTGAGAGACGAAACCACAAGAACACTTAGTATGGAAATGCCATATAAGGCAGTCGTGCACTCGCCCCATGCTTTCTCTCAGAGCCCTTCGTTTCTGCCGCTGGCCAGATAAAACGTGGGCTCGGGAACGAGATTGAAATTGGTTGAAAAATGATTTGTTTGAGGACTTTCGTATTGTCTGTCTTTTCCCCCTGTTATCTCTGTTTTCTCTTTTCGTAAGTCTCTGTTGTGCAAGTCAGGTTTTTTTTTAAAAAAAAACTCGCCTTTCCTGACACAATCAATTGGTAAGTTATACTGGTTCCGATATTTTGTTTAGTACCATTGCGTTCAATATAAAATTTGAGAATTTCTGTAAGACATACGTTCATTTCGGGGCCATGCAGCTCAATTCGACATAACTGCTTGTAGGCGAACAAATTGTGAAGATTAATGTGCAGCGTTGTGACCTGTTGTGACAATATTCAGCTTCTGCTTGATTAATGTGCAGTAGTCATTGCATGAATTACCGTACCAAGTTTATTATTTTTCTCCTATTTCTTTAAAGCATACACTAACTGTGGTGCTTAAATATTGTGATTTTTGAATTTGCGTCTGTCACGAGTATTTGAATTTCGCGATTTTGCGGCAAAGACTTCGTATCGGCAAAACAGCCGAATGCAGCGACTAAGTTTGTGATCTGTCGAACAACCACGAGAATCGCGAAAAGTAGTCCCAGCAATTTATCTTATTAATTCAGTGATCTTTTTTTTCTAGGACAAAACGCGGCTGAAATACAGAATATGTTACGAGACCGACGGAGCAACTGTTTCGCAAACTGGAGACGTAGACAGCTTTCCTGACTGTAGCTGAGATAATTTCCTTCAAAATGTAAACCTCTCTTTCCTTCTTTCTTTCTCTTTCCTTCCACAATCAAACTGGGGGCGGTTAAACGACTATTGTGCTAACTACAAAGTATTCGGCTTTTCAAGCAAGTCAGTAAAACTGTGATATTTTACTATTCCCCAAGTTAATATTTATGCCACTGTTGATAGTTATAGGCGTCTAAAACAGTTGGTTTTTGTTTGCTAATTGAAACCATGTAATGTTCAAGTTGTAGTGCCAGAGTTGCATTTGTTCTACATCCACTGACTCTTTCCTGTTGACTTTTGAGAAGTAATTATTATTTTTAAATAGTAATAATTTTGTTAAGATATTCGAATGGCAAATACACAAAGTTTGAAAACTCGAATTACAATTCTTCAAAAACATCAAAAAATCAGAAAATACATTATATCAGGAAATATCGATACAACGTCAACAATATATCGGAAAATACAAACATTTGAGTTCTAATCTTGAAGACAAGCAAATGGTCATTACAACGCGATGCGCCAGAACCGTGGCCACTGTTAATTTATACAGTAAGTTTTTGCATAGTTTGTGGCTTTTATTCAGCTAATCGTATCTCTGTGTGGTTACTTGTAAGACACTCTAAGATCAATTTTCTAATCAAGTCTGTCAGCAACCAGGACTCTTAATTGGCTGGCTCCCGACCACAAACTATGCAAAAACATTTTGTATACAACTAGCTCAAACGTTACGACATCACCTTTACAGGAAAATGGTTAAGCCCCCGCCGAATCAATTTTGAAATAGTGGCAAGCATTAGATTTTTTGTGACTTTATGTATTTGTAATTCAGAAGGTACCTGGATCTGTA